>CM050175.1:2016850-2024350 GCA_027410445.1 Discoglossus pictus | reverse complement strand
AGTCCTACATGCCTTGGGTTATACTGGTCTTATTTAGTCCCACATGGCTTGGGTTATACTAGTCTTATTTAGTCCTACATGGCTTGGGTTATACTAGTCTTTTTTAGTCCTACATGGCTTGGGTTATACTAGTCTTATTTAGTCCTACATGGCTTGGGGTATACTAGTCTTATTTAGTCCTACATGGCTTGTGTTATACTAGTCTTATTTAGTCGTACATGGCTTGGGTAATACTAGTCTTATTTAGTCCTACATGGCTTGGGTTATACTAGTCTTATTTAGTCCTACTTGGCTTGGGTTATACTAGTCTTATTTATTCCTACATGGCTTGGGTTATACTAGTCTTATTTAGTCCTACATGGCTTGGGTTATACTAGTCTTATTTAGTCCTACATGGCTTGTGTTATACTAGTCTTATTTAGTCTTACATGGCTTGGGTTATACTAGTCTTATTTAGTCCTACATGGCTTGGGTTATACTAGTCTTATTTAGTAGTACATGGCTTGGGTTATAGTAGTCTTATTTAGTCCTACATGCCTTGGGTTATATTGGTCTTATTTAGTCCCACATGGCTTGGGTTATACTAGTCTTATTTAGTCCTACATGGCTTGTGTTATACTGGTCTTATTTAGTCCTACATGGCTTGGGTTATACTGGTCTTATTTAGTCCTACATGGCTTGGGTTATACTAGTCTTATTTAGTCCTACATGGCTTGGGTTATACTAGTCTTATTTAGTCCCACATGGCTTGGGTTATACTAGTCTTATGTAGTCCTACATGGCTTGTGTTATACTAGTCTTATTTAGTCCTACATGGCATGGGTTATACTAGTCTTATTTAGTCCTACATGGCGTGGGTTATACTAGTCTTATTTAGTCCTACATGGCTTGGGTTATACTAGTCTTATTTAGTCTTACATGGCTTGGGTTATACTAGTCTTATTTAGTCCTACATGGCTTGGGTTATACTAGTCTTATTTAGTCGTACATGGCATGGGTTATACAAGTCTTATTTAGTCCTACATGGCATGGGGTATACTAGTCTTATTTAGTCCTACATGGCTTGGGGTATACTAGTCTTATTTAGTCATACATGGCTTGGGTTATACTAGTCTTATTTAGTCCTACATGGCTTGGGTTATACTAGTCTTATTTAGTGCTACATGGCTTGGGTTATACTGGTCTTATTTAGTCCTACATGGCTTGGGTTATACTAGTCTTATATAGTCCTACATGGCTTGGGTTATACTAGTCTTATGTAGTCCTACATGGCTTGTGTTATACTAGTCTTATTTAGTCCTACATGGCGTGGGTTATACTAGTCTTATTTAGTCCTACATGGCTTGGGTTATACTAGTCTTATTTAGTTTTACATGGCTTGGGTTATACTAGTCTTATTTAGTCCTACATGGCTTGGGTTATACTAGTCTTATTTAGTCGTACATGGCATGGGTTATACAAGTCTTTCTTAGTCCTACATGGCATGGGGTATACTAGTCTTATTTAGTCCTACATAGCTTGGGGTATATTAGTCTTATTTAGTCATACATGGCTTGGGTTATACTAGTCTTATTTAGTCCTACATGGCTTGGGTTATACTAGTCTTATTTAGTGCTACATGGCTTGGGTTATGTCACAACCTACAATGATGATGGAGTATAGAGGATCCTAGTCCTCTTATCTACTGTAGGTTTTAGACCTAAGATTTGGGTGACTGAGACCAATGGACCTTCTTCGCGGATGCAAGAGCATAAGTCCCAGCTTTTGATAGTGTGCCTGGGAAAAACCTGGAAGGGAGTCAGAACGATCTCCTCTACCAGCATATGCCCCTGGGTCAATAATACACCTGCACACAAAGTCTTGATGAAAATTATGAACCACTTTATTTGGAAAACAACATCTTTTAACCAGGCATACATAATTACCAGGAAGGGGCTACCTTTAGTCAGCCCCTAACTGCCTCTGGCCAATCAGACAGGGTCCCTACGTGGGAACCATGAGACTCCTCCCCAGGTCCACCCACTAGGCGGGGCCAACTAATCCATTTGGGGTCTGAATCTCCAGGGCAAAGCATACCTTTACTCTCCTGTGCCCATGCTATGAAGGCTGAGAAGCCTTCAGGCCATCCCATTGTTTCTGGGTGCCTGCCTGTCTGCTCTCCAGCTGTGAGCTTCCCATTGTTAGTTCCCTGCTGGACACTTAGCTAATGGGATTAACAGGCCTTTGGGAACAAAAGAGGTTTTGGCTGTATTCAATGCACTTCCCCTCTACAATATAATGACATACTAATATAATAACATACATTCATATTTACAAATACAACACACAATGTTTCACACACATACAACCAACACATCCCACCAGCTCCCTCACATGACACCCATTACAATGAGCCTAAACATGGAAGTGATGGGGATATGCTAAGGGGTAAACTTATAATACTTTATCCCCTAGACCACAACATAACAATATATCCATAACAAGTGGGCCCCAAACCTTTTCTTCCACAGCAAGAGCCATGCACTTTGTCCAACCCTTATGGCCACTGGCTGATTCATGACAATCCTTCCCCAAGCGGGCAGGGAACATCCAAGATTTTCCCAGCTACGCTGATAGTCATGAATCTGCTGGTTTGGTCAGGCCCTCTGTATGCTAGGCCAGTTCTTGTCTGTCGCAAGGTGCAGAGTAAAGACCTCCCCCAGCCCTTGGCCTTGCTCCCACTGTATAGAGCAAATTGCTCTTCCCATGCAACCCCCACCCAAAACAGTCCAGGATCCCATCTCTCTGTTTTTGGCAGCAGCATGGAAGTCTCTGGGGACACAGTGGGCTGCACCCATACACTCTTCTGAGGCAAAACCGTATTTTTGGGAGCCCCATAAAACAACCCCTGTCCCATAGCAACCCCTTTTCCTCCAGCCAGTCCCCACAGCTGGGCTGCGGTCTCTAAAACAGTCTCTGGGCCTATGGGATTGCAAGGGGGCAGTCCAGTACTTCCCTTAGCAAAATCATTATTGTTGGGAGCCCAATAACACAATAACTGCAGTAAAGTACATACCGGTCTGCGCTTGACTCCAGCGTCCCTGATGGAGTCCGGACTTGGATGCTCTGTTTGCTCTGGCTCCTGTAAATCTGTATCTTTGGACAGACCCTCCTGGTTTTCTTCCCCTGGGTCTGTCTGTGTTGCAGCCTGGAGAACTACGCTGTTCCCACCCAGGCTGTGCTTTGGGGCCCTCAGCTGACCCTCTTCTTCTGCTATCTTTTCCATGGCAACTTGGGCCTCATCCTTTGTGGACTCCTGGGCCCTCTGAGCTTTGTCTGCTCCAGAGTTTGTATTGTGCTCCTGGACACTGGTCATCTCAGGCAAGTCCTCACTACATACACAATCCTTTGGGGTGCCGCAATGCACCCATGGCTCTTTCTCCCAGGCAGGCACGGCTATCCCTAGCCCTGGTGCCACTGCCTCCTCCTGTGTGAGGTCCGGTTCCCTGTAGCTAGGAACCAGTTCCTTTCCCTCCCCACAGTCTCTTAAATAGCAATCCTGAGCCCCTGCCTCCATGAGCAGTTCTGGCTCATACACATTGGCTAGAACTTCTGAGGGCAGACTTAGTTCATCTGGCCCTACCTGTTGAGCAGTTACTGGGGTTTCTGCCAGGATTTGTGCTGGAAGGTAGTCCTCAGGTGAGACCTTTTCCACATCTGGTAACTCAGGCGTGACCCGTTTGGAGAAACTGTGCTCGGCTAGCATTTCCTCTGGGATTAAGTCTCTTGGGGTATCAGGGGGCAAACATGGGTTATCTGAACCCACCCAGGGAACATTCCCCTGGGTCTCTAGCTCTTGGAGCTGGTGATTTAGTCCCACGCTGACTTTACCATCCCTTCTAGGCTCTGACACAGTCTCTGCATTTTTTAGTAGAAAACAGTCTCCATTCCCAGAAGGTGGTACAGGAGCAGGGTTTGCCCCTTCCTCCTCCTCCTGATCCTCTGACACATCCCACTCAGAGAGCTCCTCTAGGCAACTCTGAGCCAGTTCTGCTTTCTGGGCCTCAGACAGCCCAGGGCACGGCCTTGTATATGTGGTCGCCTCCATTTTGCTTACCCACATGCGCTCTTTCCATATTCTCTGGAACATCCGGTCAAGCACGCAGCCCACATCTTGTGCTGTTAACTTTTCTCGAAAAAGGTGTCTGACTTCTTTAAACCGTCTTTTTGCTTCTTTGGCAATATCTTCCTCATATTGCTGCTCCATTCTTGGTCTTTCTGTAGAGTATCCCACCTCTGCCAGCCAATTGTCACAACCTACAATGATGATGGAGTATAGAGGATCCTAGTCCTCTTATCGCCTGTAGGTTTTAGACCTAAGATTTGTGTGACTCAGACCAATGGACCTTCTTTGCGGATGCAAGAGCATAAGTCCCAGCTTTTGGTAGTGTGGCTGGGAAAAACCTGGAAGGGAGTCAGAACGATCTCCTCTACCAGCATATGCCCCTGGGTCAATAATACACCTGCACACAAAGTCTTGATGAAAATTATGAACCACTTTATTTGGAAAACAACATCTTTTAACCAGGCATACATAATTACCAGGAAGGGGCTACCTTTAGTCAGCCCCTAACTGCCTCTGGCCAATCAGGCAGGGTCCCTACGTGGGAACCATGAGACTACTCCCCAGGTCCACCCACTAGGCGGGGCCAACTAATCCATTTGGGGTCTGAATCTCCAGGGCAAAGCATACCTTTACTCTCCTGTGCCCATGCTATGAAGGCTGAGAAGCCTTCAGGCCATCCCATTGTTTCTGGGTGCCTGCCTGTCTGCTCTCCAGCTGTGAGCTTCCCATTGTTAGTTCCCTGCTGGACACTTAGCTAATGGGATCAACAGGCCTTTGGGAACAAAGGAGGTTTGGCTGTATTCAACGGCTTCCCCTCTACAATATAATGACATACTAATATAATAACATACATTCATATTTACAAATACAACACACAATGTTTCACACACATACAACCAACACATCCCACCAGCTCCCTCACATGACACCCATTACAATGAGCCTAAACATGGAAGGGATGGGGATATGCTAAGGGGTAAACTTATAATACTTTATCCCCTAGACCACAACATAACAATATATTCATAACAAGTGGGCCCCAAACCTTTTCTTCCACAGCAAGAGCCATGCACTTTGTCCAACCCTTATGGCCACTGGCTGATTCATGACAGGTTATACTGGTCTTATTTAGTCCTACATGGCTTGGGTTATACTAGTCTTATATAGTCCTACATGGCTTGGGTTATACTAGTCTTATTTAGTCCTACATGGCTTGGGTTATACTAGTCTTATTTAGTCCCACATGGCTTGGGTTATACTAGTCTTATTTAGTCCTACATGGCTTGGGTTATACTAGTCTTATTTAGTCCTACATGGCTTGGGTTATACTAGTCTTATTTAGTCCTACATGGCTTGGGTTATACTAGTCGTATTTAGTCTTACATGGCTTGGGTTATACTAGTCTTAATTAGTCCTACATGGCTTGGGTTATACTAGTCTTATTTAGTCGTACATGGCATGGGTTATACAAGTCTTATTTAGTCCTACATGGCTTGGGGTATACTAGTCTTATTTAGTCCTACATGGCATGGGGTATACTAGTCTTATTTAGTCATACATGGCTTGGGTTATACCAGTCTTATTTAGTCGTACATGTCTTGGGTTATACTGGTATTATTTAGTCCTACATGGCTTGGGTTATAGTAGCCTTTTTTAGTCCTACATGGCTTGGGTTATACTAGTCTTATTTAGTCGTACATGGCATGGGTTATACTAGTCTTATTTAGTCCTACATGGCTTGGGTTATACTGGTCTTATTTAGTCCTACATGGCTTGGGTTATACTAGTCTTATTTAGTCCTACATGGCTTGGGTTATACTAGTCTTATTTAGTCCTACATGGCTTGGGTTATACTGGTCTTATTTAGTCCTACATGGCTTGGGTTATACTGGTCTTATTTAGTCCTACATGGCTTGGGTTATACTAGTCTTATTTAGTCCTACATGGCTTGGGTTATACTAGTCTTATTTAGTCCTACATGGCTTGGGTTATACTAGTCTTATTTAGTCCTATTGAGCAGTAATTTATGGCGTTTCTGGCGGTTTTCATTCCTTTGTGTAAATTCTTTCAATGGAATTGAATAGAAACCTGTGCCTATAATATAATATACTTTTAACATAGTCCCCAGAATTCCCCTTATGCGTAACATGTGTATTTTTGTTTAGTTGTTTAGTTGATCAGTCATATCCTACTCCTCATGACCCTATGGACCACAGCACGCCAGGCACATCTATCAACTGCTGCCCCTCCTGCTCCCTCAAGTTCATATTAATTGCTTCAATAACTTCATCTATCCACCTCCGCCCCTGCTGCCGCCTTCCCCGTGTGCCTTCAGTCTTTCCCAGCATCAGAGTCTTATCTAGGGCATCCTGCCTTCTCATGATATGGACAACATATTTGAGCGTCAGCCTCATGATCCAACCTTCCAGTGAACAGTTTGTCTTCATTTCCTGTAATACTGATTGATTGGATCTCATTGTATTTTTTTACATTTCTGTAGTGTAGGATGGGCCCATCAGACGGGATTCCCTGCCCCATTGAGAAGAAGCATTGGCAGTCGAGTCAATCAAGGGGGTGGGGGGTGGGGGGTGGGGGCGGGGGACAATAAGGCCGACAAAGTGAAGAGGAGCCCAGGGGCGCCAAGGAAGTATGGTCAGTAGTGGGGGCTCTATCTACATATATACAGTATGAGCATAAATATAGCAGAAAACCCCTTTTTTTCCCCCGGGGCCCTCCATTCACTAGGGCCACCACTGTATATATCGGTGAGAATCTGAACGTCAGGATGGGAGCGAGAGAGCAAATAATGTGACCTTTACTTTCAATTAGGAGCAAGTGTAACTGATATACTCATATATATATAGAGACTGACACTGAGAGACACACAGTGACAAACACTGACAGAGAGAGAGAGAGAGGGATATATATATAGAGACTGACACTGAGAGACACACAGTGACAAAAAAGAGACAAACACTGACAGAGAGAGAGAGAGGGAAAGGGAGAGAGGGAGAGACAGAGAGAGGGAGAGAAAGAGAGGGACAGAGAGAGGGAGAGAGGGATATATATATAGAGACTGACACTGAGAGACACACAGTGACAAACACTGACAGAGAGAGAGAGAGGGATATATATATAGAGACTGACACTGAGAGACACACAGTGACAAACACTGACAGAGAGAGAGAGAGGGATATATATATAGAGACTGACACTGAGAGACACACAGTGACAAAAAAGAGACAAACACTGACAGAGAGAGAGAGAGGGAAAGGGAGAGAGGGAGAGACAGAGAGAGGGAGAGAAAGAGAGGGACAGAGAGAGGGAGAGAGGGATATATATATAGAGACTGACACTGAGAGACACACAGTGACAAACACTGACAGAGAGAGAGA
>CM050175.1:1994350-2011850 GCA_027410445.1 Discoglossus pictus | reverse complement strand
GAGAGAGAGAGAGAGAGGGAGAGACAGGGAGAGAGAGAGGGACAGAGAGAGAGAGATAGGGAGAGAGAGAGAGAGAGGGAGAGACAGGGAGAGAGAGAGGGATATATATATAGAGACTGACACTGAGAGACACACAGTGACAAAAAAGAGACAAACACTGACAGAGAGAGAGAGGGGGGGAGAGAGAGAGAGAGAGAGAGAGAGGGAGAGAGGGAGAGAGAGTGACAGAGAGAGGGAGAGACAGAGAGGGAGAGAGAGAGGGGGGGAGAGGGAGAGACAGAGAGAGGGAGAGAGAGGGATATATATAGAGAGACTGACACTGAGAGACACACAGTGACAAACACTGACAGAGAGAGAGGGGGGGGAGAGAGAGAGAGGGACAGAGAGGGGGAGAGAGACACACAGAGAGAGCGAGAGAGAGGGGTCAAAAGAGAGAGGGAAATAGAGAGTGAGGGAGAGAAAAAGGGGGGAGAGAGAGAGAGGGATAGAGAGAGAGGGGTCGAAAGAGAGAGGGAAATAGAGAGAGAGGGAGGGAGAGGGGGAGAGAGAGAGGGGGAGAGATAGAGAGAGAGAGAGATAGAGAGAAGGAGAGAGAGAGGGAGCGAGAGAGGGAGGGAAATAGAGAGAGGGAGAGAGAAGGAGAGAGAGAGAGAGGGATAGAGAGAGGGAGAGAGAGAGGGATAGAGGGAGAGACACAGTGATTATCCCAGTAATGAGCGCCTTGCTGCTGCCATGACTATGGAGGACCCAGCTGAGCCCGTACAAGACCTCGTCCCTCCTTGTGATTGTGAATCAGGATGCAGAGCTGACACCACACGCAGTGTGCGCGGCGACGTCTTTAGCCCATAGTCATTATCATTAGATCAGTTTGTTCCCCGTGTAATTGGGAGGCTACATAGAGAAATGATTGCAAATGTCCCCAATAAATTGCCGGCCTGATATATTTGTAACGTTACATTTTTTTGAATTTTTAAGTGTTCTTGCTCAGCCATCTTCCGCGGCAGATAGTACGTCACATATTGGCATTTCATACATTGTAACTCATTACATATAAAATAAAGTATAATAAAACCTATATCATTGGACACACATTTTCTTTAGATAACGACTTGGAGTAGATTAAGAATACCATTTATATAAAAGAAACCTAAAAAGAAAAAACGTGATACGTATTTTGCCTGATGCTCTTTTTTGCGCTAGATTATGTCTATGCGTCTTGTTGGACTTTATCCTCACACAAAACACAATACATATTTTCATTCACAATTTTTTTTTTTTGATGGATTGCTTAAAAGCCAATCATAATCTTGGTGGGCCACTTGAATACTGCTGAGGGTCTTCTCAGCCCACCTAATTTATTTTTGGCAGGTTCATAATCTTTGAAAAGCTCCTTGGCTGTGTTATGGGGCTAATGTATTAGGTGGCATTACCATTTAGATGCCACAGAGGTCCTTGATGGAAGGGTTAATTAACAGATTCCAGGGGGGGTGGGTGGCAAGCGTTTGTAGGACTCCCGTGGCATCAGGGTTAATTGTAGGTGCCACAGGGGTCTGATAGTTGGCCACATGGTGTAGGTTAACCTTTAGGTGCCACAGAGGTTCTTTAAGGACCCCCATGGCATGGAGTTATTATTTTAAATGCCATGGGGGTCTCAATGGAGCCCATAATTTTATAAATTGCTGCTTGGTGGTGATCAGGGAACGAGGAAATAGTTTTTGATTAATGAAGGGGGCAATCGGTAGTGAGCTGGTAGCGCCAATGCTGTTGCAAATGCATTTTTATGACTTTGCGAGTGCTCTGGAGTACTCACAATATTTTTAGAAAAAGTCAGGAATATTAGTAGTTGTGAGTACCAAGTCATTTTGAGTAATTTGGAATAGAATAGCTTTTTGGAGCTCAAGCAACCCGTAGTATTACCCATGTGTGAAAATCATTGGGGAAGCCGGTGTAGTATTGCGAGTCGTGGTTACCCGTAGGCATTGGGCGTAGCTCACTTGCAATCGTGTTGAGAGGGGAGAATAGACTAGCTAGGGAAAGTTACTTAACTTACTTATTGCTTTGCCGGTGTAACTTTGCAATATAGGCAATGGAACATGGTCCCAAATCTCTCTTTTTATGGTTCTTAAAGCTTGGTTACCACCATTGATGTTGGATTTTTTTTTGATTGGTTGCATCAAAGGGAGAAACAATTTAACTACTGATTCTTATGATAGCGTCCATTTAAATGAGATTAAAGGACCACTGTAGTTTGGGGAAAATGCCACATGTTTGTGATGTATGTAATGGATAACAAGATTAGCAGGCGTGTTAGCCATGACCATAACATAATTTTAGCAGATTTTGCTTGTGCCTGTTTACTTGTTTGTGTCTTTTACACTTTCTGCTCACTTTTTATCTCATCACAAATCCTACAAGAAATGGAAATCTGTGAGGAGTGGGAGTAAATGTGGATTCAGATAAGATCACTATTCACAGTTTTTTTTAAAACTGCTCTAAATAACACTCCTAACAACAGAAGAGTGAGCATTTATATAGGATAACCCTCCCTCTACAGGCAGACTAATACATTGGTCCGTTAAGAAGCAAGCTATGGGTATTATCTCTAATAACAGTGTCCACTCCATTAGTACTTATATAAATATACTATTTTGAAGGCCTATACTTGCAAATGGGAAATAGACCTACACTTGGAAGTATGCTAAATGTTTAGAGACTGGAACATAAAATAATACAGACCTTAGTATATTACTATGACAGATTTCCATTCTCCTCTCTATTTTCGCCTGTATTTCTGTCACTATTATATCAGAACACAACTACAGAGGAGGTTTTATTATGTTTTCACATTGTACTGACTCTTTAACTAGGGGTACAAGAAAGAATAATCAAAGCAATGAAAATAACAAGCCTATCTCTCATGGAGCACTACCATTTTACTGGAGTCAGTTCTCTCACTAACCAGACACGCACCCAGCTAACCCTGGGTGGAGCAAACAATTTAAATAATTTGTTTATAGTCAGTGGTCTGTATTGTTCATAAGTCCAGTCTCTGACTTCCTCTGCAGCATGCTTATCAGCTTCACACAGCAGTCTCTCTGTCTTTCTCTCTGGAAGCCTTCACTTGTTCTCAGCTTCACTGGTTCTCAGCTGCAATTCCTCAGTCTGCAAGTTCTTCTGTATGTGAATTCAACAATTCCATACAGTTAACGATTCCTTACAGGTAACGTTTACATACATGTAACGGTTCCATAGATGTAACGATTCCATACATGTAACGGTTACATACAGGTAACGATTCCATAGATGTAACTATTCCATACATATAACGGTTCCATACAGGTAACGATTTCTGTACATCTTTGTCACAATTACCTTTTCTATTAAATTACACTGCGGTGGGATCTACAATTTTGATCTTGGCGTCTAATGGAATACTCATTACCTTACAAAAACACCCTCCTGAGAAAATAACAGGTATGATCAACTGAGAAAACAAAATGGATCCCTGCATTATTGAATAATTGAGTATAAAAGATAAAAATGTAAAGGGTGTTTTTGCTTTTTTGCATTTTGCATTCTAAACATATTTTGAGCATCGTATAGATATAATTGACCGGGTGTTACCTTTAACTATGCACCAGGATGCCTTTGGGCACCTAACTAATGGGACGTGTCTCATTTTGCAAGTAAACTAGTTTTACTTGTTCCTTAACCACTTACCCACACACTTACTACCTTACACTCACTACCATACACTTACTACCTTACACTTATCCATATACTTACTACCTTACACTTACCCATATACTCACTACCTTACACTTACCCACATACTCACTACCTTACACTCACTAGCTTACACTCACTACCATACACTCACTACCTTACACTTACCCATATACTCACTACCTTACACTCACTACCATACACTTATCTATATACTCACTACCTTACACTCACTACCTTACACTTACCCATATACTCACTACCTTACACTCACTACCTTACACTCACTACCATACATTCACTACCATACTTTCCCTACCATGCACTCACTACCTTACACTTATCTATATACTCACTACCTTACACTCACTACCTTACACTTACCCATATACTCACTACCTTACACTCACTACCTTACACTCACTACCTTAAATTCACTACCATATACTCACTACCTTAAATTCACTACCTTACACTTACCCATATACTCAGTACCTTACACTCACTACCTTACACTCACTACCATACATTCACTACCATGCACTCACTACCTTACACATATCTATATACTCACTACCTTACACTTACCCATATACTCAATACCATACACTCACTACCATACACTCACTACCTTACATTCACTACCTTACACTTACCCATATGCTACCATACACTTACCATACACTTACTACCATAACTTATAACCTTGGTTATTTGATCTGTCTCTCATTAGTTCTTGCTGTATGGTAATTTGGATTTTTCCACTTATTTGTATACTTATGCAGTTTGTTGTTGTTGTTTTTTTCATTTTGTCGTTTTCGACTTGTCGTGACTCTATGGACCACACATCTGTCAGGCACTGAACTCACTCAAGCTCATGTTCATTGCTTCATTGACCTCATCTATCCATCTCTGCCTCTGCCGTCCCCTTCTTCTTGTGCCTTCAATCTTTCCCAGTATCAGAGTCTTCTCTAGGATATCCTTATCATGATATGGCCAAAATATTTGAGCTTCAGCCCCATGATCAGACCTTCCAGTGAACAGTTTGGCTTCATTACCTGTAGTACTGATTGATCGGATCGTCTTGCAGTCCAAGGCATTCTTAGCAGTTTTATCCAACATCACAATACTCCGGTGCTCAGACTTCTTTATGGTTCAGCTATCACACCCGTATGTTACTACTGAAATATCATAGCTCGATCTATAAGGACCTTTTTTGATAATGTAATATCTTTACTTTTTACTAGCCTGTCCAGACTTGCCATAGCTTTCTTCCCCATAACGTCTTTTAATTTCATGGCTGCAGTCACCATCTGCAGAGATCTTGGAGCCAGGAAAATACAATCTGTACTTATGCAGTTACTATGTCTTTTATTATCTGGATATCTTATTGTTTTATCTTGATGTTGTCATGTAAATGCCAAAATAGCAAAAACGTAAAAAAAAATGTAGTCTTCTGCTAAAGGAGCATGAGTGCCCCCCGACCCCCGAGGGTTTTTAGCCCCCTTGCGCTGCACTGAAGGGGTTATGGACCATATTCCCATATAAATGCCTATGGCAAACTCTCCCTTCTGGATCGCTACCTTGTCGTGGTGAAAGGGCTTGTGTACCTCAATGAAGCTGTGAGTTATACCATGTTGGGTCACCCAAGATGGGCAGGTCACAGCAGATTAGTCAGACAAATCACAGTCCACTGGAGAAGGAACTGGTAACTTACTCTAGTATCTTTGCCATGAAAACTTTATGAATTAGCACACAAGATGAGCCTGACATGCTGCGGCCCATAAACTGAACACATGGCAAACTCACTCAATGTACCTGATCTACAACTGACTCCTTATATCTTCCTCTAATAGATAACACTTACCCTGTCTGATGACAAAAAAGAAGTACACTAGATTGTTTTTGTTTTTTCAGTTCTTTAGTCATGTCTGACTCTCAGTAACCATATAGATGCTGCATGCCAGGCACAGTTTTGTCCAGTTGTGCTCATCCATATGTATTTCTTGGTAATGATACAGGAGTGGTTGAAAAGCATGTGAAAAAAAGGGTTTTACTTTTTAGAATTGATTCTGAATTCATGGAGTTATGAAAAATAAAAGTCAGGCTATTTCAGTGTGTTGCCTCTGCCTCAATGAGTAATGAGCTCTGCACCGTGTGGGCTGCAATAAATATTAATTAGGATCAGGTGTAGAGGCTTTGAATCAGGCAGTGGCATTATATTCCAGCACATGTTGCCACAGATAAGATTGCACAGTAGGAGAGGCTACAGTCTATGGTCATGAATGTCCTGGGTTCAATTCACTACAAGGTCAGATTTTTTTCATTATGTTTAAAAAACAGAAATATGTTCTTTAAGTTATAAAAAAACCTTTACAACAAAATACTTACTAATTTACCATCACACTGCTCTCAAACACAGTGTACATCAATAATATAATGTGTGACTGTTACAGACTCCAGCCTTATTATTTATGCAGATTCCTGTGGGAGCGCCATTATGCCCCCAGCTAGCCATGAGTGGAGATACCAACCCGTCCCCATTTATATATGTCACATATATTGTCACAGCGGTGGATGGTGGGGGGAGTCGCCGGGCTAGTGGTGAAGGGAGTGAGTCCTACCCTACGATGTTTTATCACAGTAGGCCCCGGACGAGGGTTCATTGATGTTTACCAATAAACGCTGTGGCCTGTTTCACGCCAATATATCGTCTGAGTCTAATCATTAGCTCCAATATGTGATCTGGGTCTAATTATTATGGTTTAACATACAAAATGGGCTGTGCTTCGGTCACGTAAAAACATATCTTACACTTAAAATGTATGAATGCTAGGACACCCTGCGCCCATCTTTATGTGAGATCATCTTGGCCGCCATGTATTGTGTTTAAACCCACTGGACCGCACTACACCTTCTTAAAATATATCATCAGTGCACAGTTATGTGCTAAAAAAATGTATACCGTATACAGTACTGTAAACCAAACCCCCTGAAAATTAATACCTTTGTTTCCTATTTTCTATATAATTTACCTTTATAAATGGCTCCCAGTTGTTATATATTTTTGTGAACTCCTGTCTGTATGTCACTAATATAGTTGTCGTACTGCAAGTTTGTGTGTAACGCTCGCACTGCGCGACGAAGGGAGGGAGGGAGGACCAAGGAGAAAAGAGAGGGAGGGGATGAGAAGGAGGGAAGGAGAGAGAAGGAAGGAGGGGGAAGAGAGACGGAGAGTGAGAGGGAGAGAGAGAAAATGACAAGAAGAGGGTCACATTGTGCAGTGAAGGGGGAAAGGAAGAAAGGAAGAGAGGAGAGGGAGGGAGTGAGAGAGAAGGAGAGGGAAGTAGAGAGAAGGATGGAAGGAGAGAGAAGGAAGGAAGGGGGAGAGAGATGGAGAAGGAGAGGGAGGCAAGAAGATGGTCACATTGCGCAGCAAAGGGGGAAAGGAAGGGAGGAAGAGAGGAGAGGGAGGGAGTGAGAGAGAAGGAGAGGGAAGTAGAGAGAAGGAGGGAAGGAGAGAGAAGGAAGGAAGGGGGAGAGAGATGGAGAAGGAGAGGGAGAGAGAGACAAGAAGATGGTCACATTGCGCAGTGAAGGGGGAAGGGAAGGGAGGAAGAGAGGAGAGGGAGGGAGTGAGAGAGAAGGAGAGGGAAGTAGAGAGAAGGAGGGAAGGAGAGAGAAGGAAGGAGGGGGAAGAGAGGCCGAGAAGGTGAGGGAGAGAGAGAGTGACAAGAAGATGGTCACATTGCGCAGCAAAGGGGGAAAGGAAGGGAGGTAGAGAGGAGAGGGAGGGAGTGAGAGAGAAGGAGAGGGAAGTAGAGAGAAGGAGGGAAGGAGAGAGAAGGAAGGAGGGGGAAGAGAGGCCGAGAAGGTGAGGGAGAGAGAGAGTGACAAGAAGATGGTCACATTGCGCAGCAAAGGGGGAAAGGAAGGGAGGTAGAGAGGAGAGGGAGGGAGTGAGAGAGAAGGAGAGGGAAGTAGAGAGAAGGAGGGAAGGAGAGAGAAGGAAGGAAGGGGGGGAGAGATGGAGAAAGAGAGGGAGAGAGAGACAAGAAGATGGTCACATTGCGCAGTGAAGGGGGAAAGGAAGGGAGGAAGAGAGGAGAGGGAGGGAGTGAGAGAGAAGGAGAGGGAAGTAGAGAGAAGGAGGGCAGGAGAGAGAAGGAAGGAGGGGGAAGAGAGACTGAGAAGGAGAGGGAGAGAGAGACAAGAAGATGGTCACATTGCGCAGCGAAAGGGGAAAGGAAGGAAGAGAGGAGAGGGAGGGAGTGAGAGAGAAGGAGAGGGAAGTAGAGAGAAGGAGGGAAGGAGAGAGAAGGAGAGAAGGAGGGAAGTAGAGAGAAGGAGGGAAGGAGAGAAAAGGTTGGAGGGGGAAGAGGGAGGAAGAAGGAGGGGGAGAGAGAGAGTGAGAAGGAGAGGGTTGCATTGCGTGGCGAATGGGGAGAGGGAGAGAGAGAGATAAGTAGGGAAGGAGAGAAAGTGAGGAATGGAGAGAGAGAGAGAAAGACGGAGGGAGAGAGAAGGATGGAGACAGGGAGAAAGATAATTGCGAGTTGCAAGGCTCACATTGCTCGACAAAATGAGAGGGAGGGACGGAGGGAGAGAGAAGTAGAGGTTGGGAGAGAGAAGGAGGGAAGGGGGAGAGAGAGTGAGAAGGAGAGGGAAGGAGGGAGAGAGTGAGAAGGAGAGAGACAGAGAAGGAGAGGGAGAGAGAGAAGGAGGGGGAGAGAGAGAGAATTGCGAGTTGTGCATGCGCACTGCGCATTGAGCTGCAAAGCGAGAGGGAGGGAGAGAAAAGGAGAAGGAGGGAGAGAGAATTAGAGAGTGGGAGAGAGAAGGAGAGAAGGAGAGACAAAGAGAAAAGGAGAGAGAAGAAGGGTAGTAGAGAGAAGGAAGGAGGGAGAGAGTGGAGAAGGAGGGAGAGATAAAAGGAGGGTGAGAGAGAGAAGGAGAGAGAGACGAAGAGAGATACGAAGAGGGAGAGAGACGAAGAGGAGAGAGACAGAGCACACAGAGAGAGGGCGCACAAACAGACAGAATTTTTAAGACAATATTATGCCATCATTTTTGATGCGCAAGTGACTAGTATTTGTGGGCACATTTGCATATCCCTGCTTCCCAGAATGCAGTGTAATAACTGTATTTCTCAAAATTCTGAGCAGGAAGCAGGTTTTTAACTTGTTTTAGACATTCGAATGTGAACACAAATGTACTATTTACATACTTTATATATATGTGTTAGTGTCCCCCGACTACTACATCTATACTGTGTCCGAAGATTTCTGATTATTGTCTCTCAGCATAAAATCACAAAATGCCTAACACTTCATACTGTTTTGTAAGCTGCATGCTATGCGGAAACTTATTGCTCTTTATTTTACTCTGCTGTGTTCTTATCTACAACCTGATCTATAGACGTACTGACCTATCAGGACATTATTCACAACGCTGGTCTGTTTCTCACTTAACTCTGTCCAATGAATTTTGTCTTTCTTGTTTTTCCAATTTTTTTTCCATCTGTCTCAGTTTGCTGTTTTTAGCTCATGCTTTTATCAGTATCGCTTTTTGACTTGATAAAGAGAGGCATTATCTCTGGAAAGCTCGTCGCTTTATTATGAATACGTTTGTCCAATAAAAAAGGTATCACTATTCACTGCAATACTCTGATTATTCAACTATATATATATCACATATTATAATTGTCCAACTGCGAGTCGTCGTCACGCTGTTTGCGCAGTACATACGACTTAGCGAAGAGCGCCGCAGGGGACCCCCGCTGCAATAAAAATTTGAAATCCCCGCGTTACAGGTCCTTAAAGGACCCGTTATAAAAGAAAACAAATATACACTATCACCCTGTCACTCATGGGGGTCAATACAGACCCCATAAGCACTTAATTAAACCCCTCAATCATGGGGGTCAATACAGACCCCCATAAACCCCTAATTAACCCTGTCATTCATGGGGGTCAATACAGACCCCCATAAGCCCTTCATTAACTGTGTCACTCATGGGGGTCAATACAGACCCCCATAAGCACTTAATTAACCCCCTCACTCATGGGGGTCAATACAGACCCCCATAAACCCCTAATTAACCCTGTCATTCATGGGGGTCAATACAGACCCCCATAAGCCCTTCATTAACTGTGTCACTCATGGGGGTCAATACAGACCCCCATAAGCACTTAATTAACCCCCTCACTCATGGGGGTCAATACAGACCCCCATAAACCCCTAATTAACCCTGTCACTCATGGGGGTCAATACAGACCCCCATAAGCCCTTCATTAACTGTTTCACTCATGGGGGTCAATACAGACCCCATAAGCACTTAATTAACCCCCTCAATCATGGGGGTCAATACAGACCCCCATAAACCCCTAATTAACCCTGTCATTCATGGGGGTCAATACAGACCCCCATAAGCCCTTCATTAACTGTGTCACTCATGGGGGTCAATACAGACCCCCATAAGCACTTAATTAACCCCCTCACTCATGGGGGTCAATACAGACCCCCATAAACCCCTAATTAACCCTGTCACTCATGGGGGTCAATACAGACCCCCATAAGCCCTTCATTAACTGTGTCACTCATGGGGGTCAATACAGACCCCCATAAGCACTTATTTAACCCCCTCACTCATGGGGGTCAATACAGACCCCCATAAAACCCCTAATTAACATTGTCATTCATGGGGGTCAATACAGACCCCCATAAGCCCTTCATTAACTGTGTCCTTCATGGGGGTCAATACAGACCCCCATAAGCACTTAATTAACCCCCTCACTCATGGGGGTCAATACAGACCCCCATAAACCCCTAATTAACCCTGTCACTCATGGGGCTCAATACAGACCCCCATAAGCCCTTCATTAACTGTTTCACTCATGGGGGTCAATACAGACCCCATAAGCACTTAATTAACCCCCTCAATCATGGGGGTCAATACAGACGCCCATAAACCCCTAATTAACCCTGTCATTCATGGGGGTCAATATAGACCCCCATAAGCCCTTCATTAACTGTGTCACTCATGGGGGTCAATACAGACCCCCATAAGCACTTATTTAACCCCCTCACTCATGGGGGTCAATACAGACCCCCATAAACCCCTAATTAACCCTGTCACTCATGGGGGTCAATACAGACCCCCATAAGCCCTTCATTAACTGTTTCACTCATGGGGGTCAATACAGACCCCCATAAGCAGTTAATTAAACCCCTCACTCATGGGGGTAAATATAGACCCCCATAAGCCCTTCATTAACCCTCTCACTCATGGGGTCAATACAGGCCCCCGTAAGCACTTCATTAACCCTGTCACTCATGGGGGTAAATATAGACCCCCATAAGCACTTCATTAACTGTGTCACTCATGGGGGTCAATACAGACCCACATAAGCAGTTCATTAACCCCCTCACTCATGGGGGTCAATATAGACCCCCATAAGCCCTTCATTAACCCTCTCACTCATGGGGGTCAATACAGGCCCCCATAAGCCCTTCATTACCCTGTCCCACTCATGGGGGTCCCATACAGACCCCCCAATAGCACTTAATTATCCCCTCACTCATGGGGGTCAATAAGACCCCCATAAACCCCTAGTTACCCCGCTATTCATAGGGGTCCAATATAAACCCCCCATAAGCCCTTCATTAAACCCTGTCATCTCATGGGGGTCAGTACAGACCCCCATAGCCCTTAATTTAACCCCCTCACTCATGGGGGCAGTACAAGACCCCCATAAACCCCTAATTAACCCTGTCATTCATAGGAGGGTCAATATCAGACCCCCATAAGCCCTTCAATAACTGGGGTCACTTCATGGGGGTCAATACAGGACCCCCGATAAGCACTTAATTAACCCCTCACTCATAGGGTCAATACAGACCCCCATAAACCCCCAAATTAACCCTGTCATTCATAGGGGGTCAGATTAGACCCCCCATAAGCCCTTCATGATCCCTGTCACCTCATGGGTCAATAACAGACCCCCATAAGCCCTTCATTAACTGTGTCACTCATGGGGGTCAATACAGACCCCCAATAAAGCAGTTCCTTAACCTCCTCACTCATGGGGGTCAATATAGACCTCCATAACCCCTTCATTAACCCTGTCACTCATGGGGGTCAATACAGACCACCATAAGGCCTAAATTAACCCATTAACTCATGGTGGTCAATTCAGACCACCATAAGGCCTAAATTAACCCATTAACTCATGGTGGTCAATCCAGACCACCATAAGGCCTAAATTAACCCATTAACGCATGGTGGTCAATACAGACCACCATAAGGCCTAAATTAACCCATTAACTCATGGTGGTCAATCCAGACCACCATAAGGCTCTATTTAACCCATTAACTCATGGTGGTCAAAACAGACCACCATAAGGCCTTAATTAACCCATTAACTCATGGTGGTCAATACAGACCACCATAAGGCCTAAATTAACCCATTAACTCATGGTGGTCAATCCAGACCACCATAAGGCCTTAATTAACCCATTAACTCATGGTGGTCAATACAGACCACCATAAGGCCTAAATTAACCCATTAACTCATGGTGGACAATCCAGACCACCATAAGGCCTAAATTAACCCCATCAGTCCCATAAGGGTATATTATTACCATTATGGGCCTGTTACAACCCACATTAACCACATAGTAGCCATGACGGTCCTCAAGGACCATCATGGACACTAACTACAAACACTACACTATAACCCCCAATAAACCATTTAATCTAAACTAACCCCCCTCTACACTAATCTATTAACTCTTACACTACCTACCTACACTACCTACCCCCTAATAAACCTCCCCAACACTCTAATTACAAAAAAAAACCTACCTTACAGAAAAAAAAAACTACAGTACAGAAAAAAAAATAAAACATTACAACCCCACTCCCCACTACAGAAAACAAAAAAATACATTACAACCCCACTTCCCACTACAGAAAACAAAAAAATACATTACAACCCCACTCCCCACTACAGAAAATAAAAAAAAATACACACCTGAAAAGGAAAGACAGATAAACACAATACAATACATACATATAATACATTACATACATTACATACAATACATGACATTACATACATTACATATAATATATTAAATATAATATATTACATATAATATATTACATACAATACATGACATACAATACATGACATTACATACATTACATATAATATATTACATACAATACATGACATTACATACATTACATATAATATATTAAATATAATATATTACATAGAATATATTAAATATAATATATTACATATATATTACATATAGTCCAAATCAAATACCCCCTATCTATCTAACATACAATCTATTTAATTTAAAATAAATCCTAACTATATCAAATACATCCCCCTATCTATCTAATATACAATAAATCCTAACTACATATACAGACCCTTATTCTAAAATAAAATAAAATAATTACAGTCCTAACTACACAGACCCTAATTCTAAGCTTAAATAAAATAATTAAGACCACTTACCTTTAAGATGTTGCTTCAGATCACTAACCTATGGGTCAAACACAACAAAATAATTAGTACAAAACATTAACATCCATTAAATAAACATTATATACATTCTAAATAATATACTCACCTTTCCATCATGTCCCGTCATTGTTTAGCTCTTCCGGCGCGGCCCTGTTAAAAAAAAACACAATACATGAATACATTAATCACATATTATAATTGTCTAACTGCGAGTTGTCGTCACGCTTTGCGGCCCTCGCAAAGGAAGGGCCGCAACTGACGACAACTCGCAGTTTCACCATGGCTCCCATCAGCCCTACTGCAGGCGTGCACGGGTAGCCGGCAATAGCGCGCGCGCGCACACGCGAAGACGTCGCGTGCGCGGGTAGCCGGGCAGACAAGCGTGCGCGCGTACGCGAAGACGTCACATAAGCGTGCGCGCGCGCGAGCATCTACAGCAATGAGGTGAGGGAGAGAGACACGGGGGAAGAGTGACAAGGAGGGGAGAAGCAGGGGAAGAGATACATGAGGGAGGGAGAGGAAGAGGGGAATAGAGACACGAGAGGAGGGGGAAGAGAGACACAGGGGAAGTGAGATACAGGGGAGGGGAAGAGAGACACAGGGGACAGGGGAAGTGAGATACAGGGGAGGGGAAGAGAGACACAGGGGACAGGGGAAGTGAGATACAGGGGAGGGGAAGAGAGACACAGGGGAGGGAGAGGGAGGGGCAAGAGAGACACAGGGAAGGGGGAAGAGAGGCACAGGGGAGCGAGAAGAGGAGGGGAAGAGAAACACAGGGGAGGGAGAGGAGGGGGAAGAGAGACACAGGGGATGGAGAGGAGGGGAGGAAGAGAAACGGGAGGGGAGGAAGAGAAACGGGAGGGAGAGGAGGGGAGGAATAGACATGGGGGAGGAGACACAGAGGAGGGGGGGAAAAGATGAGGGTCAGGGGGTGGAGAGACACAGGGGAGATATGAGGGGGGCAGAGACACAGGGGAGGGAGACGGGGTGAAGAGACACAGGGGAGGGAGAAAGACACAGGAGTGGGAGATGGGGAAGAGACACAGGGGAGGGAGAGGGGGAAGGAGAAACAAGGGAGGGAGAGGGGGAAAGAGACACAGGGGAGGGAGAGGGGGAAGGAGAAACAAGGAAGGGAGAGGGGGGGAAAGAGACACAGGGGAGGGAGAGGGGGGAAAGAGACACAGGGGAGGGAGAGGGGGGAAAGAGACACAGGGGAGGGAGAGGGGGAGGAGACACAGGGGAGGGAGAGGGGGGGAAGAGACAGAGGGAAGGGAGAGGAAGTAGAGGGCGGGAGAGGCTCACAATGAGTTCCAAAGCCACTCATTGCAAGGCCCGAGATGAGCGCTGAAGGAGCTTATCGCAAGGCCAGTAAAGTAGAGGGGGGAGAGGTTCGCAATGAGCCCCTCCCGTCAAGTAGAGGGGTAGAGAGGCTCGCAATGAGCGCCGAAGGCGCTCATTGCGAGGCCCGTGATTAGCGCCGAAGGCGCTCATCGCGAGGCCAATAAAGTAGAGGGGGGGAGAGGCTCGCAGTGTGTGACAAACACCATTGCCAGGCTTCAATTTATTGCCGTCATTTTTGACGGGCAAGTCGCTAGTACAATATATAAACAATAAATAAAATAAACATATAAACATCTAAATATACATTTAACTTACCTCCCTGCGATGTCCCCGGCCTTCTCTCCTTCAGCCCCGGCTGGGCCGCGGAACCATCCGAGCTCTAAAAAAAAAAAAAAACTAACGGAGGTCTGCACTGGCAGACCTCCCCGACGCTAATGAGCCTCCTGGAGTCGTTTCCGGGAGGAAATTGGCATTGGCGGCTTGTAATTGGCTGAAAAAGCTGTCAGCCAATCAAAAGTCGCCAATGTAGGAGCCAATCAGGATGCGCAGATGTCTTCTACCAATCACTCTGTGGGGGTGTATCCCATAGTGATTGGCTGAAGGCATCTGAGCCTTGTGATTGGTTCCCAGAAAGATAGACAAGTGTTTTAGCCAATCAGGATGGGATATTGGGGTGTATCCCATCCTGATTGGCTCACACATTGACGACTTTTGATTGGCTGAAATTGATAGACAGCTTTTTCAGCCAATCACAAGCCGCCAATGCCAATTTCCTCCCGGAAACGACTCCGGGAGGTTCATTAGCGTCGGGGAGGTCTGCCAGTGCAGACCTCCGTTAGTTTTTTTTTTTTTTTTTTTTTTTAGAGCGCGGTTGGTTCCGCGGCCCAGCCGGGGCTGAAGGAGAGAAGGCCGGGGACATCGCGGGGAGGTAAGTTAAATGTATATGTAGATGTTTATATGTTTATTTTATTTATTGTTTATATATTGTATTAATGTATTCATGTATTGTGTTTTTTTTTAACAGGGCCGCGCCGGAAGAGCTAAACAATGACGGGTCATGATGGAAAGGTGAGTATATTATTTAGAATGTATATAATGTTTATTTAATGGATGTTAATGTTTTGTACTAATTATTTTGTTTTGTTTGACCCATAGGTTAGTGATCTGAAGCAACATCTTAAAGGTAAGTGGTCTTAATTATTTTATTTAAGCTTAGAATTAGGGTCTGTGTAGTTAGGACTGTAATTATTTTATTTTATTTTAGAATAAGGGTCTGTGTATGTAGTTATGATTTATTGTATATTAGATAGATAGGGGGATGTATTTGATATAGTTAGGATTTATTTTAAATTAAATAGATTGTATGTTAGATAGATAGGGGGTATTTGATTTGGACTATATGTAATATATTATATGTAATGTATGTAATGTCATGTATTGTATTGTATGTCATGTATGTAATGTATTATATTTAATATATTATATGTAATGTATGTAATGTCATGTATTGTATGTAATATATTATATGTAATATATTATATTTAATATATTATATTTAATATATTATATGTAATGTGTGTAATGTCATGTATTGTATGTAATATATTATATGTAATATATTATATTTAATATATTATATTTAATATATTATATGTAATGTGTGTAATGTCATGTATTGTATGTAATATATTATATGTAATATATTATATTTAATATATTATATGTAATGTGTGTAATGTCATGTATTGTATGTAATGTATGTAATGTATTATATGTATGTATTGTATTGTGTTTATCTGTCTTTCCTTTTCAGGTGTGTAATTTTTTTGTTTTCTGTAGTGGGGAGTGGGGTTGTAATGTATTTTTTTGTTTTCTGTAGTGGGGAGTGGGGTTGTAATGTATTTTTTTTTTCTGTACTGTAGTTTTTTTGTTTTCTGTAAGGTAGGTTTTTTTTCTGTAATTAGAGTGTTGGGAAGGTTTATTAGGGGGTAGGTAGTGTAGGTAGGTAGTGTAAGTGTTAATAGATTAGTGTAGAGGGGGGTTAGTTTAGATTAAATGTTTTTTTGGGGTTATAGTGTAGTGTTTGTAGTTAGTGTCATGATGGTCCTTGAGGACCGTCATGGCACTTATGTGGTTAATGTTTGGTTGTAACAGGCCCATAATGGTAATAATATACCCTTATGGGACTGATGGGGTTAATTTAGGCCTTATGGTGGTCTGGATTGACCACCATGAGTTAATGGGTTAATTTAGGCCTTATGGTGGTCTGTATTGACCACCATGAGTTAATGGGTTAATTAAGGCCTTATGGTGGTCTGTATTGACCACCATGAGTTAATGGGTTAATTTAGGCCTTATGGTGGTCTGGATTGACCACCATGAGTTAATGGGTTAATTTAGGCCTTATGGTGGTCTGTATTGACCACCATGAGTTAATGGGTTAATTTAGGCCTTATGGTGGTCTGAATTGACCACCATGAGTTAATGGGTTAATTTAGGCCTTATGGTGGTCTGTATTGACCACTATGAGTTAATCAGTTAATTTAGCCCTTATGGTGGTCTGTATTGACCACCATGAGTTAATGGGTTAATTTAGGCCTTATGGTGGTCTGGATTGACCACCATGAGTTAATGGGTTAATTTAGGCCTTATGGTGGTCTGTATTGACCACCATGAGTTAATGGGTTAATTTAGGCCTTATGGTGGTCTGGATTGACCACCATGAGTTAATGGGTTAATTAAGGCCTTATGGTGGTCTGGATTGACCACCATGAGTTAATGGGGTAATTATAGTTGCCTGGGGTTAATATTTTTAGTGCGAGTCCTTTCAGGACCTTTACGGTCCTTTAAGGACCCGCGAGGCGGGAAATTTAAAATTGAATTGCAGC
>CM050175.1:1784350-1986850 GCA_027410445.1 Discoglossus pictus | reverse complement strand
TGATAAAGAAAACCCTTTTTATGTGTTTACCGTGCATTTACACAATTAGGTCCCTATTCTATGGCCCAATTCGTAAATATATACACACTATGTTTGCCACATATTAGAGAAGTTACTCACATTCCCATTACGAGTTCCCCGCCCACAATCACTACGTAATTACATATAGGCATAGGCAGCAAATGTGTTGGTTAGCATGATTTTATTATACATACACATTCTATACAAGTTAATTATTTTTATTTTATCTAGTTAGTTTGCAAAATATTATTCACTGGAACCAATAGCGTAGGAACCAGGGGGATGGGGGAACAAATCTCTCCAAGATTAAATGAATAGGACACAAAAAAGTAGCAAAATTAAATGTGTGTATTACCAGATTTGGCCACTAGAGCGCTATGGAGAAGTCAGTCTTTCCCATGAAAGCTTTGACCCATAATATATATATATTATAAACATATGTAAATAATTTGTAATTATATTCGGCGGCAGAGTATTGATAATTTAAACACTGCAGCTGTCCTCTGGTGCATTGTATATGACACATTTTGTGGCTCCTACGCCCATGTCTGGGACCGTCATCACATGTGAATATAATAAAAAATAACATGCACAATTTCCAGTGTAAAAGCAAATTCTGCCATATAGCAAAATCGTCCAAGGAGCACGACCACCACACAATAATACTTTATGGGCTTATAGCTAGAGAATGATACATCAATAATGTAGTTTTGGTCCTGCTGGTGCACCTTGGGTAATTTCGCTGTTTCGTTGAATATTGTTCCAGAAGGTGTGGCCAGGGGTTCCATGGGAATTTGCCCTTCTGAAAAATTGATGACACTACATGGGGATGTGGGCTTCTGGGAAGGGGATTTCAGACGTTGAAGAGGAACTGTGATAGGCCTTGAGGAGGTATTTTGAGATCCTGGTGAAAGTGTTTGGTCCAAATGAAGCCAAGTTGGGCCCATTGGGATTGAAAACAACATTACAAGAAAATGGAGACTCAGAGCGCCCTCACCATATTATTTTCGGAAATATCCACCTTTGTTTGTTTAGCCAAATACCGAATACGGTGGGGGTTTACATTAGTCCTGTACAGAGATTTATTTTGATGCCTTCTTCTCTGTATCCCTGATAAACTCCATTATCTCTCTTTTTCTTGAACGCTCCTTGTTAGCTGTTTGTTCCAGACGTTTCTTGCATTCTGCACCTTGCTTTGAGCCAGGATTTACTTTAAACCCTTTCTTGTGCATTTCTAGTGCTTCTTCAGTGTTTTTCTTTTTGAAAAATAAATAATTCCCTTTTTCAAAGTAGAATTTCTGCTGGTAGGACCTGCAGAGTTTTGGAAGCTCGGCTTCCATCTTGGAATATACCATTTCCTGAAACTCTGTCTGGTTATTATGTCCATACAAATTAGCCAAATCTAGTCTTATGTTTACATTCCAAGGCATCCGTTTTATAGCCTCTGTATACAATCTGCAAGCTTCTGCTATTGGACGGGACTTCTCCTCTGACGCCCTTAACTCATAAGCCTGATGTCCATAAGTATTGGCCAGATCACCTAACAGATGATAGTAATCAGGTGCTATGTTTATGGCTCTATTTAAAATGTCAATGCGTTTCTCTCTGGAAAGTATGGTGTAAAATTGTGCAAAGATGCGTAGAATCTCTGGGTTGTTACATTCCACAAGATCGTCTTCTATCAGTTCTAGAGCCATCTCTTTGCTCTCTTCATTATTTGTTTTTAGCAGAAGATCAGCTAAGTAGACTTTGGCCTCCCAGTTTCTTGGATCTCTCCTTACTATTTCTTGGAGGTGACTTATTGCATCATGTATGTTTTCATCATAGTGCTTAGCACAACCATAGTAGGAATATGCCAAACCATCACGCAGGTTATTATCATCCGGATACGTCTCAAGTGCTTTTGTGAAACATCTTTTAGCTTGACGTCCGTTGCTCAACCCTTTGGCCAATAAAGACCAGCCTTGCTCTGTGTACATCTCTGCTGTCTCTGTTGAATAGTCAGAGCCACTTTTCAGTGCCAAGCAAATCCTATTTATATTCTCAAGGTAAGTCTCCACTTTTTGAAAGTTGTCCAGCTGGTAATATATCCAGGCATAGTTTCCATAGGTGGCCAGTATCCGTTTGGTGAAGTTTGCATCATCCCTGCTCACAAGTTCTTCAGCTTCTTCGAGACATTGTAGAGCCTCCCCGCTTCTCTGCTGATGTTGTAGTAGAAAAGCCTTCAGGTTATACAAGGTGGAGTGATTCTGGTAGGTTGTGTGTTTGATTTTTACTTCCAGAGTTAGAAGAATATGGTTTATATTAACGTCTTCTCCCTCCTCATTGTCCCAAGTGAACTGGCACTCAAGTTTCTTGAGCCTGTCTTGAAGGCTAGTACTGGAAATAAGAAAATGAAGTGAAGAAGGTGTGTGAAAGGATTCATTCATATCTTCACATCAACCACTAAAATGACCAGAAAATGCTAATTGTCCCTAAATCTGCATTCTGCAAATCTCTTTTTTGGTCAGTATGTGTTATATGTGTTATACGCTCCAGTACAGTGGCATACCATACCCCCTCAATATAGCTCTTCCCTATAAATCATCCAGTGTCTCCATAATCCACCACATCTCCCCCTATTGCTCCTTCTATCCACTCCCTACATCTCATCATATTGCTCTGCATAACTATCCTCCATAACTATCCTCCATATATACTTCCTGATATTGCTCATTATAATGTCTTCTACTTCTCCTCCTATTGAACATATAACTGCCGAGCAGTATATACTGTATGATATGCTTACATATAGCTCCTGTATTCCTTGTATTGACACGTACATTGGAGTGAGAGAGGATAGTGAAGCCCATATTGTAGAGAGGGGGGTGGCAGAGAGGTTTGTTTTGGAGCGGGGTGAAGTCGATTGATGGAGGGTAAAGAGCTTTGTGAGGGACAGCAGACATATACAGTTATGAGGATTAACATAGTTTATGTTATATATCTTACCTCATGGCGATAATTCCTTCCTTGCAGAGAGAGCAGTGATTGCAGGACCGTCTCCTAGAAGAACTTTGATGTCCTACCACAACTGAAGAGTTGGACGTCTTCCTCTTATTACTGGCTCTATAAGTCTGGCTCTATGAGACTGGATGGAGTGAGGGACTGACTCGGGTACACGTCTCAATATATACACACAGTATAGATAACGTCAGTGACACGTCATAAAATCCAAATGTATCTTATTTATAAGCGATATGCCTTGATAATATTGATACAGTCCATGGTACAGGAGATAAGACGTCTGCAGGCTAGAACATGTAGTATAATATATATTCTAATCTATGTTTACTTCTCTCCTGCTTTCAGATACAACGTCACCCCCTTGGCACAAGGCTAACCCATGAGTCCCTATACTATATACTTCAATTCTCTTGACCTTCAAATATCTAGCAATTCTCTTGATCTCCTGGTTAAATTTCTAATACCTAAAGATGGATTCTGAAGTCCAAATCTTTATATTGTGCACTCAGTAGGGCAGGTTATATATTGCAAAGATTTTTGTTTTGCATAGAAAACTAACGATCAGAAGTTAATTTACTGTCTTAACTCAAACACCCAAACCATTCTGTATATTTAGGGCTTCCCACATACAACAACATTCACTGTGGGTTGCCAGTTCCTTCTTCACTGGGTGGCAGCATACAGCTCCTGGTATTGCTAGGTGGTCTACCATCCAAGTACTTACCAGGTCCAATGCTGCACAACTTCAAGTTTGTGTTCCCTCTTGGTTCCCTAACTGAAATTTAACCCAGGTCGCAGCAGTGAAAGCACTGAATCCTAACCACTGGACCACGAGTCAACCCATGTGTAAAACACACGCCACTTGGGGGAAAAGCTCTACAGTGTAAAAAGCCTCTGTATGTGGTGCCATGACATCTCTCCTGGCCAAAGCACGGCCCAGATGATTGGTTTTCCTATAGTAACCAGACCAGGCAACAGTGTTTACTTGTAAACACAATGACGGATAACCATAAACACTAACCATAAATAAGTTAAATAAACAATTGAGGGGAGGAGTCAGGCCAGAGACAGTACCTCCCACTCCGTGAAACCGCGTCCGGGGCCCACTGTGATGGTACAGCGTACACCGTAGGGTAGGGACTCACCCACTTCAGCCCTGGCCCGGCCACTCGCCTCACAATCTGCTGCTGTGACAATGTAAAAAACATTTCTTTTATTTAGTTATATTGTTCTTTATTTTTTATTTTTTTTACAAAGAACATTAACACGAGATCATCCAAAACATAACCATAAAAGTCTAACACAATTCACCCCATCAATAGCCCTTTTTTTTCCTTCAACCAGGGGGAAGAAGGTGCTTAGACAGGAATAGAGCCTATAACAGGCTCCACCCCCCAGCTAGCCACTTCCTGGTCCTGCTGAGTCAAGAGGCTCCTCCCCCCAACCCAGGGGACCTGGGCGGTGTACGTAGCCCTACATAGTTGCACATTGCATCGGCACAAAGCAGGATGGTGCAACATTTGACTTGTGGAGACTGGAGAGTGGCATCAGAAGTGTAGGCTTCCAATTTATGTTATAATTATGTATATTGAAGTCTGATTTCGAAGTTTCAGTATATATAACTCTGATTATGTTGAAGGTTGACAGTGATAATTAAACACAATCATTAAACGCCGTAAAATGTACGGAATCTCCTGTGCGTAACCATAAACTGATGAGCAGTAATGATGAGAGCAGACATGGGCCAATATCTGTAAACTTTGGACTCACAACATACGCACAATCCAAAGAAATGAAACCTTCAGCGTTTCCTGGGTACTGAAATCTAATGATACAAGAACTGGAGTATCCAATAATAACAAAGGAAGTAGAGAGTGCATGCTCTTCAGGCCAGAGAATTCTTGTGTCCAATAATTATACACCTTTGCTAATTAGCTATCCTGTGTATTATAATCTAGTTTTATAGATCAGTTCTTCCAAAACTTTTTTCATGAACCATGTAGAAGCGGGCCACCTGAATATTGGCGAGGGAGTTCGTGGACCACCTAATGATTTTCTTTATTTATTATTCTTTTATTTTTTTATTTTATTCCATAATATCTTGTAATCCCTGTTGTACACTGGACCATGTAAATGGAGTTTATAGCCCACTAATTAGAAAACCAATCTTTAGAAAGAGGTCTTAAAACAATAAGATGATGTCTTCCTCAATGGGAAGTAGCCTGGCTTTTTTGTTGGGAGGTTGCTTAAGTCAATGGGTGGGTGTTCTGCATTTTGTGTGGTAACCCACTCATTTGGAGGTTGTTCCACTCACTGTTTTGAGCAAACGGCAAAAAAATATTGTTAATTGGATGATTAATCAAGATTAATGCTTAGCTCTAATCTAAGCTCTAATCTTAAGATAGTATGCTAAGGAGGGCAACCGACGGTCAGACAACAAAACTACCTCATGATTTGTTTCTTTTGGTTAACTTTTAGAGCATTGGCATTAACAATTTATAGCATTTTTTTACTCTCAGTCAATCCAGTTTGTGAAAATCTAAGTTTCCTTTCTGTAAAATCTAAAATTCTGTTTCATTTCCGTGTTTGAGTATATTGACTGTACAAAGTACACACAGATAACTGGCATCACTGCGAAAACATATCATGTCACTATTATTTATTACTAGCGACTTGCCCGTCAAAAAATGACGGTCAATAAAAGAAAGTGTTGAAATGCTGTTTGCCACACAATGTGAGTGTACTTGGTGCCTCAACTATATAGACCCCTCTAACACAGTAATGAACACATGTAATAACACTATAAGTGCCATGAGGGTCATCCAGGACCCTCATGACCCAAAGTGTAAGCACTACACCATTTTAACCCGGTCACTTATGGGGGACTATCCAGTCCCTGATAAGCCTCTATTTAACCCCATCAGTCCCATAAGGGTATATTATGACCATTATGGGCCTGTTACAACCCAACATTAACCACATAAGTGCCATGACGGTCCTCAAGGACCATCATGACACTAAGTATAAACACCCCACTGCACTATACCCCCCCAATAAAACATTAAATATAAGCTAAACACCCTCTACACTAACCTATTAACACCTACACTACCTACCTACCCCCTAATAACCCCCTCCCCACCACTGTAATTACAGAAATCAAAAAAAATAGTCATCAAAAATCTAAAATCTACATTACATAAAATAAAAAAATCCTAAATCACCAAAAATAAAAAATGTACACTACAGAAAAAAAAACCTAAGTCACAAAAAATAAAAAAAGGAACATTACAGAAAATAAAACAATACATTACAACCCCCCCACTACAGAAAAAAAGACACATCTGAAAAGAAAATACATACTGTATAATACATACAATAAAATACATACAATATAATACAATACAATACAATACAATACAATTAAATACAATACAATACACCCCTATCTAATATACGTCCCCCTATCTAATATACATCCCCCTATCTATCTAATATACAATACATGCTATCTCTATATAGCAACCCTAATTCTAAGCTAAAATAAAATAATTAAGACCACTTACCTTTGAGATGTTTCTTCAGATCACCAACCTAGGGTAACAAAGATTTAAAAAATGAGTACAACACGTTTACATAAAATAACTAAACATTCTAAACATTCTAAATATTCTACTCACCTTTCCAGCATGTCACGTCCATCTTTGCTTTTCCGGCGCGACCCCTGTTAAAAAAAAAACATTACATTAGTTCACATACATAAATATAAAACCAAGTAAAATCAACACAATCTACATTGTACTTACCTCCCTGCGATGTCTCCGGCCTCCTCGTGTTCTGCCCCGGATGGGACCTGGAAGCATCCGCGCTCGTTAAAAAAAAAAAAAAAAAAAAACAACACACATCCGCCCTGACAGATGTCCCCGACGCTAATGAGCTTCCTACGGAGTGTTCCAGAATAAAATCGGCAATGGCGGCTTCTGATTGGCTGAAAACGCTGTCTATCAAATTCAGCCAATGAGAAGACGCCAATTGTGAACCAATGAGAAAGGGATACACCCCAAAATCCCACGCTGATTGGATAACGCACCTGTCAATCTTTATTTGAACCAATCCGAAGGCTTTATTGCCATCAGCGAATCACAATAGGATACACCCCCACGAAAGGAATTAGCTGAAGACATGTGCGCCTTCCCATTGGCTGTAATACTGATTGACATTGAAATTGCCAATGAGAAGGCGCAAATGCCTTCACCAATCAGTAGGTGGGGGTGTATTACATTGTGATTGGCTATTGTCAGTGCAACCAATCAGAATGCGCAGATGCCTCCAGCCAATCACCCTGTGGGGGTGTATTCCATTGCGCATCTGCGCCTTGTGATTCGTTTAAATAAAGATTGACAGGTGCATTATCCAATCAGAGTGGGATTTCAGGGTGTATCCCTTTCTGATTGGCTCACACATTTGCGCCTCCTGATTGGGTGAATTTGATAGACAGCGTTTTCAACCAATCGGAAGGCGCCATTGCCTATTTTCTTCCAGGAAAAGTCTCCGGGAATCTCATTAGCGTCAGGGATGTCTGTGAGTGCGGATGTGTGTTTTTTTTTTTTTTTTTTTTAGAGCGCGGTTCCAGGGCGGGCAGAAGAGGAGGAGGCCGGAGACATCGCGGGGAGGTAAGTACAATGTAGATTATGTTTATTTTATTTTGTTTTTATGCTTATGTATGTGTTATAATGTTATGTTTTTTTTAACAGGTGCCGCACTGGAGAAGTGTAAAAGAATAAGGACGGGTCATGCTGGAAAGGTGAGTAGAATATTTAGAATGTTTATTTATTTACTGTAAATGTGTTGCACTAATTATTTTTTTTTTTCCACTAGGTGGCTGATCTGAAGGGACATCTGCAAAGGTAAGTAGTGTTCATTATTTTATTTTAGCTTAGAATTAGATTATCAGGCATGATGTTGTATCGATCAGGTAGTGTAAGGGTTAGGCCCGCTTCACAGTGACAGACCAAACTCCCCGTTTAACGCACCGCAAACAACCGCAAACAGTCCATTTGCACAACCGCAAACTTCCCATTTGCACAAGGTTGGATACCAAGCTAGCCATGTCCCGTTCCTTGTCCACACTGATGTTATTGAAGGTCTTTTCCTCCACCCAGCCACCAAGGGCCCCCGAAAGGTGACAACAAGCCCCCTGGGACGCCTGCTGTATTTGGTCTTCCACCTCCTCAAAGCCACCTTCCTCCTCTGACTCCTCTTCTTCAGACTCCTCTCACTGCGTTGCCTCTCTCTGCATTATTATAAGGTGTGTTAAGTAGTACTACTCTTATCCGTTTAATACTTGTTACGTCACCTATCAGGGGGCGTGTATAAGGCCTGGATTTATTAGAACCAGGAGATGGAAAAAGATGCTTTGTTGGTCGTATCACTTCAATTTTGAGGCATGGCACATGCAATCAAAGGTGCCACCAGATAGGAGTGGCGTGTTTGTAAGTACTACTCTTATCAGTTTAATACTTGTTACGTCACCTATCAGGGGGCGTGTATAAGGCCTGGATTTATTAGAACCAGGAGATGGAAAAAGATGCTTTGTTGGTCGTATCACTTCAATTTTGAGGCATGGCACGTGCAATCAAAGGTGCCACCAGATAGGAGTGGCGTGTTTGTAAGTACTACTCTTATCAGTTTAATACTTGTTACAACACCTATCAGGGGGCGTGTATAAGGCCTGGATTTTTAGAACCAGGAGATGGAAAAAGATGCTTTGTTGGTCGTATCACTTAAATTTTGGGGCACGGCACGTGCAATCAAAGGTGCCACCAGATAGGAGTGGCATGTTTGTAAGTACTACTCTTATCAGTTTAATACTTGTTACGTCACCTATCAGGGGGCGTGTATAAGGTCTGGATTTTTAGAACCAGGAGATGGAAAAAGATGCTTTGTTGGTCGTATCACTTCAATTTTGGGGCACGGCACGTGCAATCAAAGGTGCCACCAGATAGGAGTGGCGTGTTTGTAAGTACTACTCTTATCAGTTTAATACTTGTTACGTCACCTGTCAGGGTGCGTGTATAAGGCCTGGATTTTTAGAACCGGGAGATGGAAAAAGATGCTTGGTTGGTCGTATCACTTCAATTTTGGGGCACAGCACGTGCAATCAAAGGTGCCACCATATAGGAGTGGCGTGTTTGTAAGTACTACTCTTATCAGTTTAATACTTGTTACGTCACCTATCAGGGCACGTGTATAAGGCCTGGATTTTTGGGACCGGGAGATTGAAAAAGATGCTTGGTTGGTCTTATCACTTCAAATTTGGGGCACTTTGTGACATTAGCTTCTTACGCTCAAACATGTCCTTTACAGGCACCTGACTATGGGCAGATGAGCAGGAACTGCTCAAGGCGAGAGACGGAGTTGCGGATGGTTGAGAGGGGGCAAGGAGGACAGCAGTGGTTGATGTGGCTGATGATGCTGGACCAGGAGGAGGATGGCGGCTTTGAGTTTGTGTGCTGCTTGTACTCATGTGTTGGTCTGGAGTCACCAAACATTAGGTCTCAACCTGTAGAGGATAAGGGAACCAGGCTACTCTAGACCTCATTCATCATTACAGGTTTTGACAGATTGGTACTATGCGTGCAAGCTACTGTGACAACAGATATGAGTGGCACTGTGCACTTGCAGAAGTTATATCATCCTCATCATCCTCCCCTGTATCTCTTTTACCCTCCCTCATCATCCTCCCCTGTGTCTCTTCCCCCCCTCCCTCATCATCCTCCCCTGTGTCTCTTTCCCCCCTTCCTCATCACCCTCCCCTGTGTCTCATCCCTCCTCCCTCATCATCCTCCCCTGTATCTCTTTACCCCCTCCCTCATCATCCTCCCCTGTGTCTGTTTCCCCCCTCCCTCATCATCCTCCCCTGTGTCTCTTTCCCCCCTCCCTCATCATCCTCCCCTGTGTCTCTTCCCCCCTCCCTCATCATCCTCCCCTGTGTCTCATCCCCCCTCCCTCATCATCCTCCCACCTCACTCATCATCCTCCCCTGTATCTCTTTACCCCCTCCCTCATCATCCTCCCCTGTGTCTGTTTCCCCCCTCCCTCATCATCCTCCCCTGTGTCTCTTTCCACCCTCCCTCATCATCCTCCCCGTGTCTCTTTTCCCCCTCTCTCATCATCTTCCCCTTTGTCTCTTCCCCCCTCCCTCATCATCCTCCCCTGTGTCTCTTTCCCCCCTTCCTCATCACCCTCCCCTGTGTCTCATTCCCCCTCCCTCATCATCCTCCCACCTCCCTCATCATCCTCCCCTGTATCTCTTTACCCCCTCCCTCATCATCCTCCCCTGTGTCTGTTTCTTCCTCCCTCATCACCCTCCCCTGTGTCTCATCCCTCCTCCCTCATCATCCTCCCACCTCCCTCAACATCCTCCCCTGTATCTCTTTACCCGCTCCCTCATCATCCTCCCCTGTGTCTGTTTCCCCCTCCCTCATCATCCTCCCCCCTCCCTTGATGATGAGGGGGGGGGGGGGGGAAGAGACACAGGGATAAGTGTGAGGGGTGTTAGGGTAAGGGGTGTTAGGGATAAGGGTGAGGGGGTTAGGTGTTAGGGTGAGGGGTGTAAGGGCTAAGTGGGAGTGGTGTTAGGGTTAGGGTGAGGGGTGTTAGGGATAGGTGTTAGGGTGAGGGGTGTTAGGGATTAGTCTGATGTGTGTTAGGGTTAGGGGTGTTAGGGATAAGTGTTAGGGTGAGGGGTGTTAGGGATAAGTGTGAGAGGTGTTAGGGTTAGGGTGAGGGGTGTTAGGGATAGGTGTTAGGGTGAGGGGTGTAAGGGATAAGTGTGAGGGGTGTTAGGGTTAGGGTGAGGGGGGTTAGGGATAGGTGTTAGGGTGAGGGGTGTTAGGGATAAGTGCGAGGGGTGTTAGGGTTAGGTGTTAGGGGTGTTAGGGATAGGTGTTAGGGTGAGGGTGTTAGGGATAAGTGTGAGGGGTGTTAGGGTTAGGGTGAGGGGTGTTAGGGATAGGTGTTAGGGTGAGGGGTGTTAGGGATAAGTGTGAGGGGTGTTAGGGTTAGGGTGAGGGGTGTTAGGGTTAGCGTGAGGGGTGTTAGGGATAAGTGTGAGGGGTGTTAGGGTTAGGTGTTAGGGTTAGGTGTTAGGGATAAGTGTGAGGGGTGTTAGGGTTAGGGTGAGGGGTGTTAGGGATAGGTGTTAGGGTGAGGGGTGTTAGGGATAAGTGTGAGGGGTGTTAGGGTGAGGGGTGTTAGGGATAGGTGTTAGGGTGAGGGGTGTTAGGGATAAGTGTGAGGGGTGTTAGGGTAAGGGGTGTTAGGGATAAGGGTGAGGTGGTTAGGTGTTCGGGTGAGGGGTGTTAGGGATAAGTGTGAGGGGTGTTAGGGTTAGGGTGAGGGGTGTTAGGGATAAGTGTGAGGGGTGCTAAGGTGAGGGGAGGATGATGATAAGGGGGGGAAGAGACACAGGGGTGTCCTTGCAGCACAGATAAAAAGAGTCCTTCAGGACTGTATTGCACACTGTGTACAGTAGCCTAGCTATGGTTTTCCCTATTGATGCAGTATCACCTACACTTAGCCTCCTCTCAGTAAGACTGCAAGTTAGTTATGATTCCAAAATGGCTGCTGTCCATGAGTTAGAAGGCTCTGGAAGGGAGTGTATGCTGCTGATTGGCTTGAATGTGTCTGCTGACTGTGACATTGTGACGAAGTGCCCTTCGCCACTTTGTCTTGGAGAGGACTGTTTGCCAGCCTCCTGCCCTGCGACTATGGCCCTGGTACATATTGCCCTTCAGACACAGTATTCGGCCATACCAGAGTGTATGTCACTCATTCTGGCCCTTTACATACAGGGGGTGTCACAACCTACAATGATGATGGAGTATAGAGGATCCTAGTCCTCTTATCTCCTGTAGGTTTTAGACCTAAGATTTGGGTGACTCAGACCAATGGACCTTCTTTGCGGATGCAAGAGCATAAGTCCCAGCTTAAGGTAGTGTGCCTGGGAAAACCTGGAAGGGAGTCAGAAACGATCTCCTCTGCCAGCATATGCCCCTGGGTCAATAATACACCTGCACACAAAGTCTTGATGAAAATTATGAACCATGTTTTATTTCAGAACAGCATATTTAACCACATCACACAAGAATGGGGGAAGTGGCTACCGTTAGCCAGCCCCAAATGGCGTCTGGCCAATCATGAAGGTAAACTGTGTGTGAACCAAGAGTCCCCTCCCAGGTCCGCCCACTAGGCGAGGCCAATTAATTCATTTGGATTTTGACTCTCCAGGGCAAAGCATGTCTTTTACTCTCCTATGCCTATGCTATGAAGGCTGAGAAGCCTTCAGGCCATCCCATTGTTTCTGGGTGCCTGCCTGTCTGCTCTCCAGCTGTGAGCTTCCCATTGTTAGTTCTCTGCTGGACACTTAGCTAATGGGATTAACAGGCCTTTGGGAACAAAGGAGGCTTGGCTATTCAGCGGCTTCCCCTCTACAATATAATGACATACTAATATAATAACATACATTCATATTTACAAATACAACACACAATGTTTCACACACATACAACCAACACATCCCACCAGCTCCCTCACATGACACCCATTACAATGAGCCTAAACATGGAAGGGATGGGAATATGCTAAGGGATAAACTTATAATACTTTATCCCCTAGACCACAACATAACAATATATTCATAACAAGTGGGCCCCAAACCTTTTGTTCCTCCCCATGGCAACAGCATGTGGAAGACCACCCAGCCCAAAATGGCCACCGCTGCCAGTCACAAAATGGCCCCAGCATAGTTCACACCAAATCCAATATGGCCACTGGCTGATTCATGACAATCCTTCCCCAAGCGGGCGGAGAACATCCAAGATTTTCTCAGCTACGCTGATAGTCATGAATCTGCTGGTTTGGCCAGGCCCGCTGCATGCTAGGCAAGTTCATGTCGGTGCGCACACAGTCCCAAGGTGCAGAGTAAAGACCTCCCCCAGCCCTTGGCCTTGCTCCCACTGTATAGAGCAAATTGCTCTTGCCCTGCACCCCCACCCAAAACAGTCCAGGATCCCAGCTCTCTGTTTTTGGCAGCAGCATGGAAGTCTCTGGGGACACAGTGGGTTGCACCCATACATTCTTCTGAGGCAAAACCGTATTTTTGGGAGCCCCATAAAACAACCCCTGTCCCATAGCAACCCCTTTCCCTCCAGCTAGTCCCCACAGCTGGGCTGGGGTCTCTAAAACAGTCTCTGGGCCTATGGGATTGCAAGGGGGCAGTCCAGTACTTCCCTCAGCAAAATCATTATTGTTGGTAGCCCAATAACACAATAACTGCAGTAAAGTACATACCGGTCTGCGCTTGACTCCAGCGTCCCTGATGGAGTCCGGACTTGGATGCTCTGTTTGCTCTGGCTCCTGTAAATCTGTATCTTTGGACAGACCCTCCTGGTTTTCTTCCCCATGGTCTGTCTGTGTTGTAGCCTGGAGAACTACGCTGTTCCCACCCAGGCTGTGCTTTGGGGCCCTCAGCTGACCCTCTTCTTCTATGGCCTTTTGCTTGGTACCCTTATCCCAGTCCTCCAGGTTTAACTGGGTCTTTGGAGCGGTGTCTGTTCCAGTGGGCCTCTGGACATTGGTTATCCAGGGTATCTCCCCACTTGGTTCACCCTCTACTATGGTGCCACACTGCACCCACGGCTCCTTTGCCAAGGCTGGCAAGCTTGCTGCCCCTGTCGGGCTCTTGGTGCCCCTGGCACTCTCTTGGTGCCCCTGGCACTCTTGCTGTGTGAGGCCTGGTTCCCTGTAGCTAAGAACCAGTTCCTTTCCCTCCCCACAGTCCATTACATAGCCCACCTGGGCTCTGTGCTTCCCTGGCACCTTTTGTAGCAACTCTCCTGGGGTGTCAGGGTACAGATTTTGGTTATCTGTTATAGGCTGGGGAATCTTATCCTTCCCACCCAACCTGACCTCTACGGCCTTTTCCCCAGAGTGCATTACATAGCCCTCCCCACAGTCTCTTTGGTGGCTATCCTGAGCCCCTGGCTCCATTAGCAGTTCTGGCCCATACACATTGCCTAGAACTTCTGAGGGCAGACTAAGTTCATCTGGCCCTACCTGTTGAGCAGTTACTGGGGTTTCTGCCAGGATTTGTGCTGGAAGGTAGTCCTCAGGTGAGACCTGTTTGGAGAAACTGTGCTCTGCTAGCATTTCCTCTGGGATTAAGTCTCTTGGGGTATCAGGGGACAAACATGGGTTATCTGACCCCACCCAGGGAACATTCCCCTGGGTCTCTGGCTCTTGGAGCTGGTGATTTGGTCCCAAGCTGACTTTACCATCCCTTCTAGGCTCTGACACAGTCTCTATATTTTTTAAAGGAACGCATTCTCCATCACTATGTTCTCCCCAGACCCCTTGCACACAATCACTTCGGTACATACCATCTGTGTTGTAAGGATCTGGCGACCAGTCCTCTTGACTGGGTTGTTCCCCTCTTGATGGGCAAAATGTCTCCCCATAGATCTCGTCCCACAACTCAAAATACTCCTCCTCCAGCTGCAGTTCCTGCTCAATCAGGTGTACCATTAAATTAGCCTCCATGGACCATGGTTCCAGTCCCAGACCACGACAGCGTTCCACAAACAAGTTGTTGTGCCTTTTAAAGGTTCCTATGCCCCCTTCAGGATCACCATACACAATGTCTTGGAGGCCAGAATCTATCTCCAAGCGGAAATCAAACTCCTCTCCAGGGCCACCAACTATTCTGGCGTGAAAAACGTGATATTGGTTCTCCAAGGCAACCTCTTTTCTTACTAGTACTTCCAGCCAGCCCATTGGCTCATCGTCCTGCCACAGATTCAGAATCGCCATTCATTTCTCTAGACGCAGTGTCTCTCTGTAGCCAAGTCTTTGCTGAGCTGGAGTTCTCGCTCCATTGCGCTCCTGCCAGATCCTCTGGCAATGCTGGTCTAGTACGTTGGACACCTCTTGTGCTGTCATCTTACTGGGGTATAAGTGCCTGGCTGCTTTAAACCGTCTTGTTGCTTCTTTGGTGATATCCGTCTGTTCCATTCTTGGTCTTTCTGTAGAGTCTCTCACCACTGCCACCAATTGTCACAACCTACAATGATGATGGAGTATAGAGGATCCTAGTCCTCTTATCTCCTGTAGGTTTTAGACCTAAGATTTGGGTGACTCAGACCAATGGACCTTCTTTGCGGATGCAAGAGCATAAGTCCCAGCTTAAGGTAGTGTGCCTGGGAAAACCTGGAAGGGAGTCAGAAACGATCCCCTCTGCCAGCATATGCCCCTGGGTCAATAATACACCTGCACACAAAGTCTTGATGAAAATTATGAACCATGTTTTATTTCAGAACAGCATATTTAACCACATCACACAAGAATGGGGGAAGTGGCTACCGTTAGCCAGCCCCAAATGACGTCTGGCCAATCATGAAGGGGAACTGTGTGTGAACCAAGAGTCCCCTCCCAGGTCCGCCCACTAGGCGAGGCCAATTAATTCATTTGGGTTTTGACTCTCCAGGGCAAAGCATGTCTTTTACTCTCCTATGCCTATGCTATGAAGGCTGAGAAGCCTTCAGGCCATCCCATTGTTTCTGGGTGCCTGCCTGTCTGCTCTCCAGCTGTGAGCTTCCCATTGTTAGTTCTCTGCTGGACACTTAGCTAATGGGATTAACAGGCCTTTGGGAACAAAGGAGGCTTGGCTCTATTCAGCGGCTTCCCCTCTACAATATAATGACATACTAATATAATAACATACATTCATATTTACAAATACAACACACAATGTTTCACACACATACAACCAACACATCCCACCAGCTCCCTCACATGACACCCATTACAATGAGCCTAAACATGGAAGGGATGGGAATATGCTAAGGGATAAACGTATAATACTTTATCCCCTAGACCACAACATAACAATATATTCATAACAAGTGGGCCCCAAACCTTTTGTTCCTCCCCATGGCAACAGCATGTGGAAGACCACCCAGCCCAAAATGGCCACCGCTGCCAGTCACAAAATGGCCCCAGCATAGTTCACACCAAATCCAATATGGCCACTGGCTGATTCATGACAGGGGGGTCATTCGGTACTTGCCCTGTGTGAACCATGATACCACAGAAGGCTATGCCATGGAGCCCATTCATATAATGAAAGACTATGGGAAAGACTTTAGCTACATGGCAATTGAACTGTGTGAAGAGGATCTGAGCGCTATTCGGTAGTTTTATGCGCTCAGACCCCAGCTGTAACGGAACCCATCACTGTTTTACCCTGTTTTATGATTATTTAATTCTTGGTTAAAATATGATCACATTGCTGTACTGTAGATATGTTGTTTTATGTTCTACAGAATATATTGGCTCAGAATATCAAAGCTACTAGGCTAATAGATAATTCTGTTACAGATAAGAAAAGTCGATTGTGTAAACTGTTTTCATTTTCAGATAAGAACAAAGAAGGCTGATTTAATCATTGTCTGATTATATCAAGTTGCCTCAGGGAGGGGTGACCACACCTATTGTCCTATATGTGTATTGTGTGGGGGATATGTGACATTTCTGTGTGTTATGTGAAAAACATCCTTTTACTAACTTTTGAACCCCTGGTCTGATTCATGCCATTTTTTTAATATGTTGTTCCCCTGGGTGAGAGATATTGAACGGTGCTGGACTTAAAGGTGTACTCCCTTTTTTGGGGTACATCCAGAATGTGGTTAAAATTGTGTCTGTTTTAATTGTGTTACCTGTTATCTGAGGGGAGGAGACGTGGGGGTTGAACCATGTATCTAATTGGCTGTGATAATTATGTGGGTGTAGCCCTTCAGAGGGCACCATTGCATAAAAGGAGATTCCCCTGTCATTAAAGATATAGTTCTACTTGACCCTTAAAAACGTAGTCTCATCTCGTTCTTAGAGGGGATCACTATATCATACTGGGGATTGCTATGCTTTTGCATACTCCCTTGAGCTGTAACTACTGAACGCTTGTTCCTGATGTGTCCTCCTTGGAGGAGAGGTCTTCCCCACACGGTCCTGGATGCTGGAGATTCATACAGGGTGGAAGTAAGACGGCGCGGCTCCAGCTAAACTACGGCGGTTGTGGAGTCTGTGGTGGTTAAGGTGTCTGGTGCTGTGCTTGTAGGCCTCGACGCAAGCTAGGACGCGTTCATCAATGGAGGTACCTGGTCGGGGTGCCAGTAGATCCGTTACATTGGCTGGCAGCGGTGGGATGGCGTCCTAGTGAGAGGAAAAGCAGCCCGGAGACACTGGTAACGTTTGGAGTTACAAATTGAGGGCAACGCTAGTATCTGTACAGCGCCCCTGGCTACAGCAGGATGGAACCAGCTAGTTTTCGGACAGCGTTCCATGATGAGGATGAGGAGGAGGCCGCGGACTACAGGGATGCAGACAGAAAGGAACTCTGGTATGATGCCCTGGAAGATGCCCAATGGCGGCGAGGTGAGAGTCTCCCCAGTGATGAGCAGCGGCTACAGAAGCGTGTGGCGATGCGGATGTATCTATTGGTAGAGAAGCCCCTGGATGAGTGGGTGACAAGACCAGAGATCCTGGTAAGGCGAGAGATCTGGCTAGACAACGCATACCAGGCCCTCTGGTGGCATACCGTTCGACTTACCCCCTGGACGGCTGAACACGACTTACCAGATGGGGATGATTATGATGGCCCAGGTTTATTATGGGATGCCTTGGAGGACGACATTGATCTTGGCAGCACGGAGGAGTCTAGGTTTTGGGACATCTACGACTACCGGATGGGCATGTATGTCTGGGATGACGAAGGCGAGGTGAGCAAAGACATGACCCACCTGGTAACGAGAGAGTGGGAGCTGGAGCAGGACTACCAACACCTGCTCAGCTTCGTGCAGCCCCAACCTACTCAACAAGCAGAACCAGACTTCATTGACTGGTCCTGGGATGACCTCCAGATGGCAGGTAGAGATGGGACCGAGGTCTCTCTACTGGCCCTACAGGGGGCAGAAGGTGTCGTCCATCCCCCCCAGCGGCAGTGTGAACCCCAGGGGGCAGAAGGTGTCGTCCTTCCCCCCCAGCGGCAGTGTAAACCCCAGGGGGCAGAAGGTGTCATCCTTCCCCCCCAGCGGCAGTGTGAACCCCAGGGGGCAGAAGGTGTCATCCTTCCCCCCCAGCGGCAGTGTGAACCCCAGGGGGCAGAAGGTGTCGTCCTTACCCCCAGCGGCAGTGTGAACCCCAGGGGGCAGAAGGTGTCGTCCTTCCTCCCCAGCGGCAGTGTGAACCCCAGGGGGCAGAAGGTGTCGTCCTTCCCCCCCAGCGGCAGTGTGAACCCCAGGGGGCAGAAGGCGTCGTCCTTCCCCCCCAGCGGCAGTGTGAACCCCAGGGGGCAGAAGGTGTCGTCCTTCCCCCCCAGCGGCAGTGTGAACCCCAGGGGGCAGAAGGTGTCGTCCTTCCCCCCCATCGGCAGTGTGAACCACAGGGGGCAGAAGGTGTCGTCCTTCCCCCCCAGCAGCAGTGTGAACCCCAGGGGGCAGAAGGTGTCGTCCTTCCCCCCCAGCGGCAGTGTGAACCCCAGGGGGCAGAAGGTGTCATCCTTCCCCCCCAGCGGCAGTGTGAACCCCAGGGGGCAGAAGGTGTCGTCCTTCCCCCCCAGCGGCAGTGTGAACCACAGGGGGCAGAAGGTGTCGTCCTTCCTCCCCAGCGACAGTTTACCCTGACAAGGGGAGACACCAATCTCCCAGACGGCGCAGATGGGACCATGGTCTCTGCGCCCACAGCCTGTACAGATCCCCAACTACCCTCACTGGGACAACCGGAGGAGGGGGTAAGTACAAATTCCCCTCCCCAGCTAACTTCTAATGTGGCCCCAGGGTTAACAGAGGAAATGTTAACCCCCACTGACTCCCACGTTTCCCTGGCTACTGAGCCGGAATATGTCCCAAGTACCCCAGCAGAAGAGCTGACAGCGGGGCAGAGTGCAGTCGGCCTCTGCCCTCCCTTTGTCCCTTGTACAGAGCAGGATGTCCTGCAGGTTATACCAGCAGAAGAGCTGGCATCAGGGCAGAGTGCCGCTGGCCTCTGCCCCTCAAGTCCCCTCAGTGTGTTGCCCCATCACCACAGCAAAATATCCAGGTGCCGTAACTGTTTGTTGTGGGTGGGCTGCTCTTGCACTTTGTTGTTGTGGGGGGGGCTGCTCTAGCACTGGTTTATTGTGGGTTGGTGGATCGTCTAACGGAGGCACTGACCGGCAGAAGGTCAGGTGCCTGTTTAGACTTCCCCCCAAAGGGGAGATGTGTGACGAAGTGCCCTTCGCCACTTTGTCTTGGAGAGGACTGTTTGCCAGCCTCCTGCCCTGCGACTATGGCCCTGTTACATATTGCCCTTCAAACACAGTATTCGGCCATACCAGAGTGTATGTCACTCATTCTGGCCCTTTACATACAGGGGGGTCATTCGGTACTTGCCCTGTGTGAACCATGATACCACAGAAAGCTATGCCATGGAGCCCATTCATATAATGAAAGACTATGTGAAAGACTTTAGCTACATGGCAATTGAACTGTGTGAAGAGGATCTGAGCGCTATTCGGTAGTTTTGTGCGCTCAGACCCCAGCTGTAACGGAACCCATCACTGTTTTACCCTGTTTTATGATTATTTAATTCTTGGTTAAAATATGATCACATTGCTGTACTCTAGATATGTTGTTTTATGTTCTACAGAATATATTGGCTCAGAATATCAAAGCTACTAGGCTAATAGATAATCCTGTTACAGATAAGAAAAGTCGATTGTGTAAACTGTTTTCATTCTCAGATAAGAACAAAGAAGGCTGATTTCATCATTGTCTGATTATATCAAGTTGCCTCAGGGAGGGGTGACCACACCTATTGTCCTATATGTGTATTGTGTGGGGGATATGTGACATGTCTGTGTGTTATGTGAAAAACATACTTTTACTAACTTTTGAACCCCTGGTCTGATTCATGCCATTATTTTAATATGTTGTTCCCCTGGGTGAGAGATATTGAACGGTGCTGGACTTAAAGGTGTACCCCCAGTTTTTGGGGTACATCCAGAATGTGGTTAAAATTGTGTCTGTTTTAATTGTGTTACCTGTTATCTGAGGGGAGGAGACGTGGGGGTTGAACCATGTATCTAATTGGCTGTGATAATTATGTGGGTGTAGCCCTTCAGAGGGCACCATTGCATAAAAGGAGATTCCCCTGTCATTAAAGATATAGTTCTACTTGACCCTTAAAAACGTAGTCTCATCTCGTTCTTAGAGGGGATCACTATATCATACTGGGGATTGCTATGCTTTTGCATACTCCCTTGAGCTGTAACTACTGAACGCTTGTTCCTGATGTGTCCTCCTTGGAGGAGAGGTCTTCCCCACACGGTCCTGGATGCTGGAGATTCATACAGGGTGGAAGGAAGACGGCGCGGCTCCAGCTAAACTACGGCGGTTGTGGAGTCTGTGGTGGTTGAGGTGTCTGGTGCTGTGCTTGTAGGCCTCGACGCAAGCTAGGACGCGTCCATCAACGGAGGTACCCTATCGGGGTGCCAGTAGATCCGTTACAGACATGCAGGGTCAAAATTTGCTCAATGATAAAGTATAGGGGGCGGGTCGAATCTATTCGGGACATCTCTAATTGTGTGATGTATATTATATAGATAGGATGTATATTAGATTATGGTATTTATTTAGATAGATTTTGGGATGTATATTAGAAATATAGGATGTATTGTATATTAGATAGGGGTATATTGTATTGTCTTTCATTTTATTTGTATTGTATGTATTTGTATTGTATGCATTTGTATTGTATGTATTTGTATTGTATGTATTTGTATTGTATTGTATTGTATGTATTTCCTTTACAGGTGTGTAATTTTTTTTTCTGTAGTGGGGGGGGGGGGGGGGGGGGTTGTTATGTGTTTTTTATTTTCTGTAATGTTCCTTTTTTTTTGTTACTTAGGTTTTTTTATTTTCTGTAATTTAGATTTTTTAATTTTCTGTGACAGGCTTTTTATTTTATGTAATGTAGATTTTTTATTTTTTGTGACTTTAGGCTTTTTTATTTTTTGTAATTAGAGTGGTGGGGGGTATTAGGGGGTAGGTAGTGTAGGTGTTAATAGGTTAGGGTAGAGGGTGTTTAGTTAATATTTAAGGTTTTATTGGGGGGGTATAGTGCAGTGTAGTGTTTATACTTAGTGTCATGATAGTCCTTGAGGAACGTCATGGCACTTATGTGGTTAATGTTGGGTTGTAACAGGCCCATAATGGTCTTAATATACCCTTATGGGACTGATGGGGTTAAATAGAGGCTTATGAGGGTCTGTATGGACCGTAATGAGTGACAGGGTTAATTAGCGGTTTATGGGGGTCTGTATTGACCCCCATGAGTGAGGGGGTTAATTAAGGGCTTATGTGGTGCTGTATTGACCCTCATGAGTGACGGGGTTAATGAAGGGATTATGGGAGTCTGTATTGACCCCCATGAGTGACAGGGTTAATGAAGGGCTTATGGGGGTCTATATTGACCCCCATGAGTGAGGGGGTTAATTATGTGCTTATGGGGGTCTGTATTGACCCACATGAGTGACACGGTTAATGAAGGGCTTATGGAGGTTTGTATTGACCCCTTTTAGTGACAGGGTTAATGAGGGTTTATGGGGGTCTATATTGACTACAGTATACAGAAATGGTGGGATAAATATATACAAAAATAAAGATAATTTTATTAAATAAACGACAGAGACGACTTTAAAAACAGGGAATGTTTAAAATACTAACACAGGGAATAAAAAATGGCAAATGTGAGGAATAGTAAGGAACCCTCAAGCACTGGTATTGTGCAATGTATAACTCTTAAATGAGTGGGTATCACTATTCACACCTAGCGGGCGAGCCAAAAAGTAATTACAAGAAAATATCAAGGCGTGGAAGCCCTATTGTATCACAAAAGATATATATATAAAGCACCCTTATGCCTAAATGCATGTCCTCCAAAAGTCTAGAGGGTACATTGGACAGAGTAATATATGTGCATATAAGTGAAATAAGGATCACTGTATGTCTTTACTGACAACCCTTTAGATGCTGTAAATTAAGGTACCAAGAATTAGTACCTATGAGAGTTAAAATTAAGGGGAGCTAAACCTTAAATACAGACAAAGTTATTTCAACAGCTATATGTTACACAGCATACGGTCTAAGCTGTGTCCATACACATTCATTGACATCTGACTACGATGTGACACAAAAGGTGTCTAAGGCTGTATATACAAGGTAGAGACTGTTCCCCAATTCTTAGGGTAGTAATGGGTGATATCAGGTCTTCACAAAGTAATATGCTACTAATGAGGCATAAGGGGCTTTAAACTAGGCCGTAATTATAACAAATTCGCGGTTCCTAGAGAGCTCGACCGCCAGGTTTGCAACGCGCATGCGCACGTCTAACGTGATGACGTGTGCAGCGTCGTTGCTAGGAGCCTGACGCGTTTCGACGTACCACGTCTTTGTCAAAGGGAAATTGTATAACGCTGTCTCCAAGAGCTTTATATAGGGAGCCGTCACCTAGGCAACATGAAAATAATGAATATGTTGTCCATAACGGGCCTAGAGAATAATAGAGATAGTACAGATAATATATACAATATATACAAGGGGCAATTGCGATATATACAAACGAGCAGGAATCACATAGATATGTGTCCTAATGCACTTATTGTGGATGTCTATGTATAGACCATTTAAAGAAACATAAAGGGTTTGTGGTAGGCTGGAGAGGAGAAATACAGATGAGTAGTACAGTAGCTACTACATCTATACAGTGAAAGGCTGCCAAAAAAAAAAAAAAAGGCAGGAAATGAATCAAAAGATTGACAAAATATAGGCATGTGCAGGAGATCGTTATGTAAAGGAGGAAATAACCCCATTATATAACTGTAAAAGTAAGAACCAAGAAACAAAGTCCAAATCAGAAGACTAGTGATCTGTAGATACTAATCATACAGAAATGTGAGCTCAGAAGAGGTATAAGAGTGTTCAGGGACTCTGAAATATGTGATAACCAATGTGACAAATTCCTAAAAAAGATTATGAGGGGGTCAATGAACTAAAGTAATGTGTGCTAATGCATTTAAGGTCCATCTATATAAGATGAACATGGAGGTGAGGAAATAGTTGTGAAAAACATGCACTCACTAGAGTGAATATATACAAATGAGGAAACAAAAGAAGGAGGGGTAAAAAGTGCAATCTCTATATGACAGGAGAAGGCCCAGCATAGATGGACAAAATAACACATATCATGAAAAGGGAAGAAAGCCAAGTACTAAATGAAAGGCATGAAAGTGAACCCCTCATTGAGTCCATTGGGTACTTGGGCCTTCAATTGATATATCCAGCGTGCCTCACATTGTAATAATTTCTTCTCCAAATCTCCCTGTCTTGGGCCTATATGTACCTGGTATATTGCACACAAAGATAAGACTTCACTTTTATTGTTGTGACAAAATTTGACATGGCGGGCAATTGGTGTATCCAATGCATTCTTGATACTGTAAATGTGTTCGCCAATCCTACGGCGCAGCTGGCGCCTCGTTTTTCCTACATAGATCTTATTGCAAATACAGGTGGCCACAAAGATAACCGCCGAGGGGGTTAATGAAGTGCTTATGGGGGTCTATATTGACCCCCATGAGTGAAAGGGTTAATGAAGGGCTTATGGGGGTCTATATTGACCCCCATGAGTGAGGGGGTTAATGAAGGGCTTATGGGGGCTGTCTTGACCCCTAAGAGTGACAGGGATAATGAAGGGCTTATGGGGGTCTGTATTGATCCCCAATGAGTGACAGGGATAATGAAGGGCTTATGGGGGTCTATATTGACCCCCTCAAATGACAGGGTTAATTAGGGGTTTATGGGAGTCTGTATTGACCCCCATGAGTGTGGGGGTTATTTAAGTGCTTATGGGGGTCTGTATTGACCCCCAAGAGTGACAGGGTTAATGAAGGGCTTATGGGGGTCTGTATTGACCCCAATCAGTGACAGGGTTAATGAAGGGCTTATGGGGGTCTGTATTGACACCCATGAGTGACAGGGTTAATGAAGGGCTTATGGGGGTCTATATTCTCACGCATGAATGACAGGGTTAATTAGGGATTTATGGGGGTCTCTATTGACCCCCATGAGTGACAGCGTTAATGAATGGCTTATGGGGGTCTATATTGACCCCCATGAGTGAGGGGGTTAATGAAGTGCTTATGGGAGCCTGTATTGACCCCCATGAGTGATAGGGTTAATGAAGGGCTTACGGGGGACTGTATTGACCCCCAGGAGTGACAGGGTTAATGAAGGGCTTAAGGGGGTCTATATTGACCCCCATGAGTGACAGTGTTAATTAGGGGTTTATGGGGGTCTGTATGGACCCCCATGAGTGAGGGGTTAATTAAGTGCTTATATGGGTCTGTATTGACCCCCAAGAGTGACAGGGTTAATGAAGGGCTTATGGGGGTCTGTATTGACCCCAATCAGTGACAGGGTTAATGAAGTGCTTATGGGGGCCTGTATTGAACCCCATGAGTGACAGGGTTAATGAAGGGCTTATTGGGGTCTGTATTGACACCCATGAGTGACAGGGTTAATGAAGGGCTTATGGGGTTCTATATTCTCCCGCATGAATGACAGGGTTAGTTAGGGATTTATGGGGGTCTCTATTGACCCCCATGAGTGACAGCATTAATAAATGGCTTATGGGGGTCTATATTGACCCCCATGAGTGAGGGGGTTAATGAAGTGCTTATGGGAGCCTGTATTGACCCCCATGAGTGATAGGGTTAATGAAGGGCTTACGGGGGTCTGTATTGACCCCCAGGAGTGACAGGGTTACTGAAGGGCTTATGGGGGTCTATATTGACCCCCATGAGTGACAGTGTTAATTAGGGGTTTATGGGGGTCTTTATTGACCCCCATGAGTGAGGGGTTAATTAAGTGCTTATATGGGTCTGTATTGACCCCCATGAGTGACAGGGTTAATGAAGGACTTATGGGGGTCTATATTGACCCCCATGAGTGACAGTGTTAATTAATGGTTGATGGTGCTTTGTATAGAGCCCCATGCGTGATAGTGTATATTTTAAGGACCCGTAATGCAGGAATTTTGAATTTTCATTGTAGCGGGGGTCCCCGATTGTGTGCGATCAGGACCCCCTCTACGATGGTTAATGTGGGGTTAATGCAGGTCTCCGAGCTTATCTTGGATTCCGTGGGGTTAATGCGGGTTTCCAAGCTTATCTCGGATCCCTTCTTGGGTAAGTTGTACGTGGCTGGGCTTTGAGCCTCGTTTTCGTTTTTTTCCCCGGCCATTTTTTCTCTCGCTTAAGGGATTTTCGTGTGTCTGAAGTCGGAAATTTGGACTTAAATGGAGGTGTAACTTCACGTTCAGAGGTCCTGGATGCCCCCCTTGCTATGGGTAAGCTTTGTATGTATTTTTTGTGAGTATTTGGTGTGTTTTGACTTTCTTTAGGTGCGCGCGGTTCGGCCGTTATAGTCGTATTTTTCGTGCGTGTGGGTGTTTGTTCTGTTAAGGTTGGTTCCGAGGTCATTTTTTTTTCTAAGTCGTGCGTGTGTGTGGCTGGGTAGTCTTGGGCTTTGAGCCTCGTTTTCGTTTTTTTCGGCGGCCATTTTTTCTCTTGCTTATGGGATTTTCGTGTGTCTGAACTCGGGAATCTGGACTTAAATGGAGGTGTAACTTCACTTTCAGAGGTCCTGGATGCCCCCCTTGCTATGGGTACACTTTGTATGTATATTTTGTGAGTATTTGGTGTGTTTTGACTTTTTTTAGGTGCGCGCGGTTCGGCCGTTATGGTCGTATTTTTCTTGCGTGTGGGTTTTTGTGCCATTAAGGTTGGTTCCGAGGTCGTTTTTTTTTCTAAGTTGTGCGTGTGTTTTTAACCGCATGTGAGGCGCCTTTGAGCCTCCACCTCCACAAATGCGGACAAACAAAGCCGACGTTGGAGCCTCCACCTTCCGAAAATGCGGCCCCTCGCTCAAACTGCATCTCTCGCTTTGCGAGCTCGCAAAGCGTGACGCCGATTCGTAGTTTGACAACTATTATATGTGATTATCGTTTATTTGTAATGCAGCTCTATACATGGGTTACATGTTTCAGGCAGGGACAAAAACAATATAAACACATGGGCCCTCATTCAATTGCGATTTGGCCAATTGAATAGTGCTCTAAATAAGCACATAACATATATTTTTTAAATAAGTTTTTAGTTAGTGAAAACCTTGCTTTTAGAAAGATGCTTACTAAGTAAAAACTTCTTAAAACAAATATGTTATGTGCTTATTTAGACCCCTATTCAATTGGGCAAAATAGCAATTGAATGAGGGCCATGGTAAAGAGTGGAGGACCCTGTCTTTGAGCTTAGAACCCGGCGCATCGCGCAAGATTGAAAACCCACAGACTTACTATCTAAAGGTTTTGTGTGTGGTACAGGAGGGTGAGAGAAATCTTGTACATGTTAGGATGGAAGATGGTAAGCTTCTTTAAACATGTGTTTTTGTGAGGTTTTGAAGGATTTGAGGCAGAAGGATAGTCTGGTGGATCGTGGCAAGGAGTTCAAGATAATAGGGGCAGCACAAGAAAAGTTCTGAAGGCGGGAATGAGGGGAGGTGACAAGAGTGGTAGAAAGAAGAAGATCGTTAGGAGAACAAAGAGGGCGGGTGGGGGAGAATTTGCAGATAAGAGCAGAGATGTATGGGGGTGCGCTGTTGTAAGTTAGGGTCATGATTTAAAATGTTTATTCTGGAGGCTAAGGGAAGCCAGTGGAGTGATTGACAGAGAGGTGATGCCGACACTGAGCATTGGGTGTGGTAGATGAGTCTAGCAGAGGCGTTCATAATGGATTGGAGTGGAGATAGTCGGGTGGTGGGCAGTCCAGCAAGAAGCGAGTTGTAGTAGTCAAATCGAGAAATGTTGAGAGAGTGTATAAGGATTTTAGTTATACACTCTCCCCTCATTGCAGGCCCCGGTCGCCTGTCTTGCGGGCCTGGCTATGAACGGTTAAGTCTTACTACCTTCGGCCTTGTTTTGAGCCTTTTTCAAAATAATTACAGGTTTACGGCCGCCATTTTTTTCCTCGCTTACCCCTTTTTCGATCTCAAATTAGCTTTTAACCTCACTCACCTGCTCACTCCCTCTCCCCCAGGGCTATTTGTGAGGTTGTAAGTGATTTTTTTTTATTATTTGGTGGCTTTTTGGGGTGTTCCGATGGCTTCCGAGTTACGGGCTTGAAAAAAAAGGCGGCCCTTAAAGTCGCACAGTACAAAATGTAATAATTACACAAAATAGCACAAATAGTATAGATATTTTGTATAGTCCAGTTCCTGGGATTTCAAGTTGTTATAAAGGAAAAGAGAAAAGTAGAAGAAGAAAAGGGGACGTGGAATGTGGAGACAGGAATATTGTAAGGAAGTTAGATATAAAGATAATAATGCAGAGAGGAGGGATTCACATGAGCATATAACACCTTGCAGCTAGCAGCATCACCTCTATATAAACTAAAATGTATTGATAAGATTTGGCTATTTGAGTTCCCCAAAGTACTCAGCCAGTAAACCATCTTGGACCTAAAGACAGCTCACAATACAGAACACCCAGGGGTTAACAAGAGTTACATCAGCAAAAAGTCAACATTGCTAAAAGTCAGTTAACAAGGAGTTAATGGGTCTGGTAGGGTTCCAGTCCATATATGCACAGGGTTGGAAAAGTTGACTTTAAACCTATAATGGAAACAGACCCTTTTCAAACCCTTGATCTCCTAGTGAGAGATGATCTTGGAGGATGCAGTATAAAGAAAAGTAGCAAAGATAATTAGCCTCAAAGTAGTGATGGCGGACGCCAGAAGCCGAACGCGGCGTTCCAGGGTAGGGTATGGCCACCGCTGAGTGAGTTTCCTATGGTAAGTTTGTGTGTATTCATCTATCCTTCATTTTCTGTTCTCCAATCTCTCCTTCATTATTCATCTTATTATCATCATCTAGTTTGATTGTTGCTTTCAAGAGCAATCAGCCACGGGGAATGGTGGTTGGAAGACCACCTCTGCTGTGGTGAGTCTCAGGCAGCTGCCACTTTAAATCCAAGGGCCCTATTAAATTTGAAGCCCGCAGAGGCCGTGGTACAGCCGCAAAGCCTGTGTGCCTAAATTTTGGCGGAGTAACAGAGCGATTACATTAGACAAGCCCGTAAACCGTGCTTCCACACATTCCATTTGCGGCCGTGAACATGATTGCGGGTAATCAATAGTAAGAGAGATCGTCATCATTACGTCACTAAAACATGGAGGTTACATTTCAATCACTTACGGTTTTGACGTACGAGTGCCGATCGGACCCACATTCCAGAAATAGTGCAATATGGAATAATCAATAAATATAATATTCTTGTCCTTGCAAGTTCTATTATATGAAATAGCACATTGATTGCTGGGATCAATATAACACGGAAATTAAAATAAATTATTTTTTATTGCCATTTTGCGGGCTTGAGAATATTGTGCTATTAATGCTAATACATTACATCATATTCCCTTTAATTTAAAATACAGCATTTTCTTTATATTTGCTTTTACAGTGCTCCAGTAACCGTAGGTTCTTCTCTCCATTTGGCGTTTACGGGTTTGAACGCCAGTCCGCATTTGGGGAATCGTTGCAATTTAATAGTGATTTGAGAATGTAACATTTACGGGCTTGACAGATCAAAGGCTTAGCTGGGTTGGAGTTCTGATTTTGATAGCCCGTAGGGTTTTTCCACCTGTAACCCACAGATTGTTTGTGGGTAGCTAAAAGGGGCTAATTTAATAGCAGTATCTCATGAGGGCTACTTTACGAGCTACGATTTCTAAAATTGTAGCAATTTAATAGGGCTCCAAGTTTGGAGGGTGAGCCCTCCTTGGCTACTGGGGAGCAGTCTGTAGTGGCTGTAACCCCTGGTGGCAGGGGAGTGCCTTCTCTCCGTATAGGGTTTCCCTGCTCCCTGATGAAGTTGATGGGTATGAGTGGTGCTGATGCGCATGTTTTAAAGTTACAGAGCATGCCAGCATCTCAGGTGTCTGCACTCAGGAGGAGGAGAAATGAGATTGAGCAAGAGATGAGCATGCAGAGTACAGGCAGGACTGAGGAGGTCAATAAAGTCCAGAGGGTTCCACGCTCAACTAGAGCATGGAGAAGGACTTCAAGGTACAGTCCCTTTAAATTTGTGACATTTAGAAAAGGTAAACACCTGACTGTTCCCCCCTTGAAGATCCTTGGCACCACTGACATGGACTGGTTATAAGAAGGTTTGGAACAAGTGGTCCGACTTAGTGACAGAAGGGGCAGGTGCGGATTCAGACGAACAGATCTTTCTTTGTTTTTTTACTGTGTAAAGATGAAGTAATGTCAGCTTCCCTTGCTAATAGGCAGGTGTAGGCCCTAGATTTTATATTTAAGCTAGCTAGGTTAATATAACGGACCAAGGCATTTTTGGTACAAAGGGTTCTGGGGGTTTGACACAGGAACGGTAAAAGAAGGACAAACGTTGTCCAATCACATTCCCATTGTTATTACATTTATCAGCAATATTTCAGGAGGTTTGTCACACTGCTCATTAGGTCTTTCTGTTCCAAACAGCCTTCTCCTTGGCCTTCTTCGGGGCATTCAGAATAGGGGAGCTGGTTGCGGCTAAAAGGAGAGGGCTGGAGGATGTCGGGTTACATGATAACAATGTGGTTAAGGAAGTCTAAGTCTGATCAGGGGGGACAAGGAAAGGAGATAATATTGCCCCAGGTAGGAACAGATTGTTGCCCCTTTTAGGGTGCCATGCAGCTTCTTCAACAGCAACCAGGTTGGACTGGGCTGTTATTAATGCATGCTAGTGGGTCTGCGTTATCTCACTTCCAATTCTCTAATTTTCTATTTGCTTATAGAGGTTAGGTTTGAATAAAGCAGGTTTCTGAACCCATTACTTCCTCATAGAAGCAGCGACTGAGGTGGCGGAATTGGGTCTCCCTGAGGAAATACTTAAGAAAATTGGAAGTTGGGAGTTTAACCGCTTTAGACTTTACGTACGGACAATCTACTGTTGATTATTGCCATTGCAGGTGGTCGGAAACATCTCTTGGTGATTGGACTCTCGTATATTTATTGGGCAGAACATTTTCCACTGTCTCTGGAGACGGCTTGCAATGGGCGTACCCCAGGGAGCACATGAAGGTGCGGTGGTGTGGCATCAGAGGAATGAGATGGAAGCAGGCGAGTAGGTTCATTGATAGTTTCACCCATCGCTTTGGTTATCCGGACATGGTACTGATTCATGCAGGTGGCAATGATCTCAGGTTCATCCCTATCAAGAGATCGGTGAGGAATATTAAAAGGGACATAGACGGATGGAGGCACAGGTTTCCAGGAATAGGAATAATTTGGTTGGAAATGGTGAAGAGGCGGGTGTGGAGAAATGTAAGGTATCCTGAGAGACTGGAAAGGACAAATCAGAAGGTCAACAAATTAATTTCGTGGTTCATCAGAAAGGTGGATTGGGTGGCTGTGCACCATCATGAGTTGGAAGGAAGTGTGGCAGATTGATTGTTTTTGCCAGATGGAGTGCACAGAGATTGGTCTTGAGCTACTTAAGCTTGAGTTTAAGGAGGGGGTGCATTGGGGGTAGCTCCACGTTGAGAAATCTTACAGTGGTGCTCTGGCACGTGGGAGTGTTGCCAGGGCCGGTGTTGCAAAGGGTCTGTTCCTACCACCAATAGGGTGTGCTGACTGCACAATGGTGGGGCCCTGAGCGCGAGCTCAGGGCCTGGGGGTTTGATGCCAAGGCCCAGGCTCCTGCTCCCCCAGGTTTTTTGAAGCTTTTTTCAATGTTGTATTCAATAAATGCGCTGTGTCCATTTGTCTTGTTGGTTTATTTGGGTGAAGACCCCAATGGGTCTTACTTGGTCATGTAGGACCCCAGAAGTGGCACAGGAATGCCGGTGTAGGGGATGGAGTCCCTTGACCTGGGGGGACTGTTGGGGCCGGTCACGCTGTGTTTGGCGCTACCACAATGTTGGGGAGTGGCATGATCCACCTACCAGCATCACAGGTGCCATCTTGCAAGCACTTCATGACTGTCAGCAGAGAGATACCCACCCTCCCTTCCCTAAGTTAAGGTTTTAATTTATATATATAAAAAAATAAAATTATGGTTTTGAAATTTATTATGTGTTTTAGTTTTTTTTTTTTTAAAAGGGACATATAAGAGAAATGTGAATAGGAATTTAAACAATTGTACATTAATGATTGTTGTGTATTGAAGGATGACTTTAGAGAACTAGGGAATAAGCTGAAGGCAATGACCTCCAAGGTAGTATTTTCTGAGATACTTCTAGTGCCACGTGCTAGTCCAGGGAGACAGAAGGAGCTTAGGGAGGTTAATGCGTGGCTAAAGATGTGGTGCACTAAGGAGGGGTTTGGGTGTACTAAGGAGGGGTTTGGGTTTTTAGAGCACTGGGCTGACTTCTCACTTCGGTACAATCTCTACAGCAGGTATGGATTGCACCTTAATGATGAGGGAGCTTTTGTGCTAGGGGATAGGATGGTAGAACGACTGGAGGAGTTTTTAAACTAGTAGGTAGGGGAGAGACTAGATATAAGTAATAGGGTAGAGGGGGTAAGGAATTAAGTAACTAGTCTTGGGGAGGAGATGGTAGGAGGGTTAGTTTAGTCAATACGGCGGTATTGCTAGGTAACTCAAGTACAGTGGCAGGCACTTCAGAACTACAGACTCATAACATAAGGTGAATGCTGCTAATGCCAGAAGATTGCCAGGAAAAATGGGAGACTTAGAATGATTAGCAGTAAATGGGAAATGGGATTTAATAGGCATTACTGAAACATGGTGGGATGAATCTCATGACTGGACTGTTAATCTGGATGGTTATAACTTATTTAGGAAAGATAGGGGCAATGGTAAAAGAGGAGGCTATAGTCAGAGAATGTATTTATGGTGGAACTAGTGAAAATGTTGAATGTTTGTGGGTAGAGTTAAATAGCGGAGCAGCAAATTCCAAAAGAATATTAGTAGGAGTATGCTATAACCCCCCAAATATAATTAAAAGTGAGATAATGCAATTATTGTTACAGATTGGAAATGCAGCTAAGCACTGGCAAGTTCATATGAACTTTTATATTATTAATATCTGTGTTATAATAATTAATGAGATAGTCTAATTTTATTTGTTGTGCTGTGCAATTACTGCTAATTTCATGGCTGTTATCTCTAAGCTAGAAATTCTTATGTTAGCTCTGTTTTCTTGTCTCTCTGTCTATCAGGAACATTTTAAATCTCACTCACTCTGCCCCCTGCAACCCTTAAAGTATCCCACCTAAAACAATGCTCTGATATGGCTACCACAAATTACAATTTGACTTCCACCCTTTACACTTTAGCCCCCTTAACCACAAGCAGACGCCCTTGCTCTCACTTACAACCATGGCACCCTACACAAACACGCTACATCCAGAGATGCTCCTGCACCGCTGAACGATTATGGAGGAAATCTTACACCTCAGCTGACTTTCTCAACCACAAGTTTATGCTATGCTTCTATAACAATGCCCTCAATCTTGCTAAACAGAGCTACTTCTCCACATTAATATCAAATTTGGCCTCCAACCCCAAATATTTATTCACCACATTCAACACTCTTCTCTGCCCTCCCCCGCCTCCCACACATTCCTGTCTCATGGCTCAAGACTTTGCTAGCCACTTTAATAATAACATTGAAAATATTCGTAATGAACTCTCCTCTCAACATGGCAATATGACACCTTCCCCTCTACAAACCAATAGCATCTATACAGAGCCCCATCAACCATTAATTAAACCTGTCACTCATGGGGGTCAATACAGACCCCCATAAGCACTTCATTAATCCCCTCACTCATTCGGGTCAATATAGACCCCCATAAGCCCTTTATTAACCCTGTCACTCATGGAGGTCAATACAGACCCCCATAAACCCCTAATTAACCCTGTCGCTCATGGGGGTCAATACAGACCCCCATAAGCACTTCATTAACTGTGTCACTCATGGGGGTCAATACAGACCCCCATAAGAACTTCATTAACCCCCTCACTCATGGGGGTCAATATAGACCTACATAAGCCCGTCATTAACTCCCTCACTCATGGTGGTCAATATAGACCTCCATAAGCCTGTCATTAACCCTGTCACTCATGGGAGTCAATACAGACCCCCATAAGCCCTTCATTAACCCTGTCACTCATGGGGGGTCAATACAGACCCCCATAAGCACTTCATTAACCCCCTCACTCATGGGGGTCAATATAGACCCACATAAGCCTTTCATTAACCCTGTCAATGATGGGGGTCAATACAGACCCCCATAAGCACTTCATTAACTGTGTCACTCATGGGGGTCAATACAGACCCCCATAAGCACTTCATTAACCCCCTCACTCATGGCGGTCAATATAGACCCCCATAAGCCCTTCATTAACCCTGTCACTGATGGGGGTCAATACAGACTCCCATAAGCACTTAACCCCCTCACTCATGGGGGTCAAGAAAGCCCCCAAAAAACCCTAATTAACCCTGTCACTCATGGGGGTCAATATAGACCCCCATAAGCCCTTCATTAACCCCGTCACTCATGTGGGTCAATATAGACCCCCATAAGCCCTTAATTGACCGTGTCACTAATGGGGGTCAATACAGACCCCCATAAGCCCTTCATTTACCCGGTCACTCATGGGGGTCAATACAGACACCCATAAGCACGTAATTAAACCCCTCACTCATGGGGGTCAATACAGACCCCCATAAACCCTTCATTAACCCTGTCACTCATGGGGGTCAATAATGGACCCCCATAAGCCTTTCATTAACCCCCTCACTCATGGGGGCAATACAGACCAACATAAACCCCTAATTAACCCTTTCACTCCTGGTTGTCAATACAGACCCCCATAATACATATAAATAACCCTGGCACTCATATAGGTCAATACAGACCCCCATGAACCCTTAATTAACCCTGTCACTCAGTAGGGTCACTACAGCCCCCCATAAGCACTTAATTAACCCTTTCACTCATCTGGGTCGATATAGACCCCCATAAGCCCTTAATTAACCCTGTCACTCATGGGGGTCAATACAGACCCCCATAAACCCCTAATTAACCCTGTCACTCATGGGGGTCCATACATGTTGTATCGATCAGGTAGTGTAAGGGTTAGGCCCGCTTCACAGTAACAGACCAATCTCCCCGTTTAATGCACCGCAAACAACCGCAAACAGTCCCTTTGCACAACCGCAAACTCCCCATTTGCACAAGGTTGGATACCAAGCTAGCCATGTCCCGTTCCTTGTTCTCACTGATGTCATTGAAGGTCTCTTCCCCCACCCAGCCACCAAGGGTCCCCGAAAGGTGACAACAAGCCCCCTGGGATGCCTGCTGTGTTTGGTCTTCCACCTCCTCAAAGCCACCTTCCTCCTCTGACTCCTCTTCTTCAGACTCCCAGAGTCTGGGGACTTCCACTGCCCAGCATGGAAGATTATACACAGGTCAGAGTCTGGGGGCTTCCACTGCCCAGCATGGAATATTATACACAGGTCAGAGTCTGGGGGCTTCCACTGCCCAGCATGGAATATTATACACAGGTCAGAGTCTGGGGGCTTCCACTGCCCAGCATGGAAGATTATACACAGGTCAGAGTCTGGGGGCTTCCACTGCAAAGCATGGAGTATTATACACAGGTCAGAGTCTGGGGGCTTCCACTGCACAGCAAGGAATATTATACACAGGTCAGAGTCTGGGGGCTTCCACTGCCCAGCATGGAATATTATACACAGGTCAGAGTCTGAGGGCTTCCACTGCCCAGCATGGAAGATTATACACAGGTCAGAGTCTGGGTGCTTCCACTGCACAGCATGGAGTATTATACACAGGTCAGAGTCTGGGGGCTTCCACTGCACAGCATGGAATATTATACACAGGTCAGAGTCTGGGGGCTTTCACTGCACAGCATGGAAGATAATACGCGTTGCCTGTCTGCGTTATTATAAGGTGTGTACTGTTAAGTAGTACTATTCCTATAGGTTTAATCCCTGTTACGTCCACTATCAGGGGACGTGTATATGGCATGGATTTTTGGAAGCGGGAGATGGAAAAAGATGCTTGGTCGGTCCTCCCACTTCAAATTTGGGGCACTGCGCGTGCACTCTAAGGTGCCACCAGATATGAGTGTCACTGTGCACTGGCAAAAGTTGGCAGAGTAGATGCAATAGTCTTCACACACACGCCTGTAGGAAGGCAACTGATATTCAATCTATTACAGTCAAAAAAGTGTTGTTTTATGTCACTGTGATTCGCTGATGACAATAAAGCCTTCGGATTGGTTCAGATAAAGATTGAAAGGTGCGTTATCCAAGCAGAGTGGGATTTTGGGGTGTATCCCTTTCTTATTGGCTCACAATTGGCGTCTTCTCATTGGCTGAATTTGATAGACAGCGTTTTCAGCCAATCAGATGCCGCCATTGGCAATTTTATTCTGGAACACTCCGTAGGAAGCTCATTAGCGTCGGGGGACATCCGCGAGTGCGAATATGTGTTGTTTTTTTTTAACTTTTTTTTTTTACAGCGAGGATGCTTCCAGGGCCTATCCGGGGCAGAAGAGGAAAAGGCCGGAGACATCGCGGGGAGGTAAGTACAATGCAGATTATGTTTATTTTACTTTGTTTTATGTTTATGAGTGTGCTAATGTAATGTTTTTTTTAACAGGCACCGGAGAAGAAGAAAAGAAGGACGGGACATGCTGGAAAGGTGAGTATAATATTTAGAATGTTTAGAATGTTTATTTATTTTATGTAAATGTGTTGTAGTAATTTTTGAAATCTTTTTTACCGTAGGTTGGTGATCTGAAGAAACATCTCAAAGGTAAGTGGTCATAATGATTTTATTTTAGCTTAGAATTAGGGTTGCTGTATAGAGACAGCATGTGTTGTATATTAGATAGATAGGGGATGTATATTACATAGATAGTATTTATTGTCTATTAGATAGGGGCATGTATATTAGATAGATAGTGTTGTATATTAGATAGGGGGGTGTATATTAGATAGGGTTGTATTGTATTTAATTGTATTGTATTTAATTTTATTGTATTGTATGTATTGTATTGTATGTATTGTATTGTATTGTATGTATTATATGTTGTAACGGAACCCATCACTGTTTTACCCTGTTTTATGATTATTATGGTTAAAATACTATTTTGGTTAAATGGTTAAAATACTACTACTATTATACTGTATGTATGTTGGTTTATGCTCTGCAGAATATTGGCCCAGACTAGTGCAGACCTTGGCATAGGAGATAATCCTGTTACAGACACTCTCATAAGATAAGGAAGTCTATTGTATAAAGTGTTTTCATTCTCAGACATAAGAACAAAGAAGGATGATCTAATCCATGTCTGATTGTATCAAAGTTGCCAGGTAGCCTCAGGGAGGTGTGACTCACCTATTGTCCCTATATGTGTATTGTGTTGCCAACTATGGGGGATATGTGAAATGTCTGTGTGTTATATGTAAAAGATACTTTTACTAAATTTTGAACCCCTGGTCTGATTCATGCCATTTTTTAATATGTTGTTCCACAATTTATGTTGTTCATAAAAATGTAAGTTAAACTGTGTTTATGATATTAAATATGTCTGCTTATAAATTTAGATATATCTAATTATATTTTTAAACATTTGTATTTCTTCTTTAAATATAATACAACTATATATATATATATATATATATATATATATATAAATATATATATCACAACAATCATTTAATTTAGGGTGGGAAAAAGAGTGATAGAAGCCTCCACCGTACAGTAGTACAGTATATAAATAGTAAATTTGTGTTCACATTTGAACGTCTAAAACAAGCTAAAAGAACTTGATTCCTGCTCGGAATTCCAAGAAATACAGTTATTACACTGATTTCTGGGAACCTGGGCAGGGACATGCAATTGTGCCCACAGAGGCTTTGCTCTTGCAATTCATAACCATTTTAAACTTTTCCCACCCTAATCGAAATTATTGTTGTCTAAAATAGTTATGGATTACAAGAGCGAAGCCTTTGTGGGCACATTTGCATGTCCCGGCCCAGGTTCCCAGAATGCAGTGCAATAACTGTATTGCTTGGAATTCTGAGCAGGAAACAAGTTTTTTGTTTTATTAGACATTCAAATGTGAACAAATTTACTGTATAAATACATATATATATATACCTAAAAGTTGTGCAATGCAACATGTATAAGCTTGAAGGAAGCCATGTTTGAAATGGTTTATGGATTGAGGAGTGAAGCCTTTGTGGGCACATTTGCATGTCCCTGCTCAGCTGACCGTAACTGACCGTAATAACTGTATTTCTCGAAATTCTGAGCTGGAAGCAGGTTTTTTAACATATATATATATATATATATATATATATATATATATATATATATATATATATATATGTATATGAAGAGTGAGGTAGCCGTGAATGTCCAGTAATCCAGTTGAATAATCAGAGTGTTGCAGTGAATAGTGATACCTTTTTTATTGGACAAACATATTCATAATAAAGAGACAAGCTTTCCAGAGATAATCCCTCTCTTTATCAAGTCAAAAAGCAATACTGATACAAGCATGAGCTAAAAACAGCAAACAGAAAGAGATGGGGAATTTTTTTTTGGAAAAACAAGAAAGACAAAATTAATTGGTCAGAGTTAAGTATGAATAATGTTCTGTAATAACACAGCAGAGTAAAATAAAGAGCAATACATTTCAGCATAGCATAGCTTACAAAAACAGCAATAGAAGGGGTGGGGGGGGGGGGGTAAGTGGAATGTGTTAGCTATAAAACTTTAAGATAGTGGGCCAGAAAGCCTAAGTCGATGTTAATGCCCAAATCCTTTGTATTATAAAATTGAATCATTTTTAATTCAAAAGTTTTCCGCTGTTGGATAGCTCGGAAATTCCCTCTGAGTACTTTTATTTTGAGGTTCTGGATGGAGTGATTCTCTTGGGTGAAATGGTGTCCAACTGGAGTACAATAGCCATTGCCAATTCTATTCTGAAACACTCCGTAGGAGGCTCATTAGCATCGGGGAGGTTTGCAAGTACAATGTAGATTATGTTTATTTTCTTTTGTTTTATGTTTATGTATTTGTACTAATATAATGTTTTTTTTAACAGGGGCCGCACCGGAGAAGAAGAAAAGAATAAGGAAGGGACATGCTGAAAAGCTGAGTAGAATATTTAGAATGTTTATAATGTTTATTTATTTACTGTAAAGGTGTTGCACTAATTTATTTATATTTTTTCCTAGGTTGCTGTTTTGAAGAGACATCTGCAAAGGTAAGTGGTCTTAATTATTTTATTTTAGCTTAGAATTAGAGTATATTATATAGAGACTAGCGACTTGCCCGTCAAAAATGACGGCAATAAAAACTGAAGCCTGGCAATGCTGTTTGCCACACAATGTAAGCCTCTCCCCCTCTACTTTACTGGCCTTGTGATGAGCGCCTTTGGCGCTCATCACAGGCCTTGCAATGAGCCCCTTTGGAGCTCATTGCGAGTCTCTCCCTCTGTCTACTTCCTCCCTCGTGTCTTATTTCCCCCCTCCTCTCCCTCCCTTGTGTCTCCTTCCACCTCGTCTACCTCCTTTGTATCTCCTGCCCCCCTGTGTTTTTACCTCCCTCTCCCTCCCGTGTCTCTAAACCCCTCCCCTGTGTCTCTTTCCCCCTTCTCCCTCCCATGCATCTCTTCCCCCCCCTGTGTCTCCCCCAACCCTCCCCTGTGTCTGTTCCCCCCTGGCCTGTGTCTCTTTCCCCCTCCCCCTGTGTCTGTTACGGCCTTCCTCGTGTCTCCATTTCCCTCCCTTGTGTATCTTCCCCCCTACACTCTCTCCCCTGTGTCTCTTCCCCCTCCTCTCACTCCCCTGCGTCTCTTCCCCCTCCTCTTTCTGTGCCTCTTCCTCCCTGTCTCTTCCCCCTCACCCTCTGTGTCTCTCCCCACTCTGTGTCTTCCACCCTCTCCCTCTGTGCCTATTCCCCCGCCTCTCTCTGTGTGTCTCGCCACTGTGTCTCTTCACCCCTTCCTCTGTTCCCCCCCCTCTGTGCCTCTTTCCCCCTCTCTCTGTACCTCTTCCCCCCTTCCCTCTGTGTCTCTTCCTCCCTCACCCTCTGTATCTCTCCCCCCTGTGTCTCTTCCCCCCTCTCCCTCTGTGCCTCTTCCCCCCTCTCCCTCTGTGCCTGTTCCCCCCTGGCCTGTGTCTCTTTCCCCCTTCCCCCTGTGTCTGTTCCCCTCTCCCCCCCCATTTCCCTCCCATGTGTATCTTCCCCCTGTTCTCCCTCCCGTGTGTCTTTTCCCCCTCCTCTACCTCCCCTGTGTCTCTTTCCCACCTATCCCTCTGTGTCTCTCCCCCCTCCCTCTGTGTCTCTTCCCCACTCTCCCTCTGTGCCTCTTCCCCACTCTCCCTCTGTGCCGTGCCTCTCCCCCCCCTCTTCCCCACTCTCCCTCTTCCCCACTCTCCCTCTGTGCCTCTCTCCCCCCTCTTCCCCACTCTCCCTCCCCTCCTCTTCCCCACTCTCCCTCCCCTCTTCCCCACTCTCCCTCTGTGCCTCTACCCCCCCCTCTTCCCCACTGTTTCATCTGCTCTCTGGCTGCGCTGCGTGCAAGCGCGGCTTGCGCCGCGCTCTGCGCATGCGCGGCTCGCGCCGCGCTCTGCGTAATGCGCAGCAGTTTATAATTGTCTAACTGCGATTCGTCTGAAGTGTGACGACGAATCGCAGTTAGACAATTATAATATGTGATAGCATTTATTGTATGTTAGGGGGATATATTTTATATAGATAGGATGTATTGTATATTAGATATATTGGGGGATGTATATTAGATAGATAGGATGTATTGTATATTACATAGATTGTGGGATGTATATTAGATAGATAGGATGTATTGTATATTACATAGATTGGGGGTATTGTATTTCATTTAATTTGTATTGTATATATTGTAAGTATTATATGTATTTCCTTTTTAGGTGTGTAATGTTTCTTTTTTTTCTGAAGTGGGGGGGACGGGGTTGTAATGTATTTTTTTCTTTTCTGTAATGTTCTTTTTTTTCTTTTTTGCGAGTTAGTTTTTTTTTCTTTCTGTAATTTAGATTTTTTTTATTTTTGGTGACTGCAGTGTAGTGTTTATACTTAGTGGCATGATGGTCCTTGAGGACCATCATGTCACTTATGCGGTTAATGTTGGGTTGTAACAGCCCCATAAGGGTAAAAATATACCCTTATGGGACTGATGGGGTTAAATAGAGGCTTATGAGGGTCTCTATTGATCCTCATGAGTGACAGTGTTATTTATAGGCTCATGGGGGTCTGTATTGACCACATGAGTGACAGTCAATTGAGTGCTTATGGGGGGCTGTATTGACCCTCATGAGTGACAGGATTAATAAAGTGCTTATGAGAGTCTGTATTGATCCCCATGAGTAACAGGGTTAAGTAGGGGGTTTTATGGTGGTCTTTATTAAGCCCTATGAGTGGCAGGGTTATTTCTTGGCTTATGGGGGTCTGTATTGACCCTCATGAGTGACAGGGTTAATTATGGGTTTATGGGGTCTGTATTGACCCCCATGAGTGAGGGGATTAATTAAGTGCTTATGTGGGTCTGTATTGACCCCCATGAGTGACAGGCATAATTAAGGGCTTATGGGGGTCTGCATTGACCCTCATGAGTGACAGGGTTAATTAAGTGCTTACGAGGCTCTGTATTGCCCCCCATGTGTCACAGGGTTAATTAAGGATTTATGGGGGTCTGTATTGACTCGCATGAGTGGCAGGGTTATTTTTTGGCTTATGGGTGTCTGTATTAACCCCCATGAGTGACAGGGTTAATTAAGTGCTTATTGGGGTCTGTATTGACCCCCATGAGTGACAGGGTTAATTATGGGTTCATGGGGGTCTGTATTGACCCCCATGAGTGACGGTGTTAATTAAGTGCTTATGGGGGTCTGTATTGACCCCCAGTGACAGGGTTAATTATGGGTTTATGGTGGTCTGTATTGACCCTCATGAGTGACAGGGTTAATTAGAGATTTATGGGTGTCTGTATTGACCCCCATGAGTGACAGGGTTAATGAAGTGCTTATGGGGGTCTGTATTGACCCCCATGAGTGATGGTGTTAATTAAGTGCTTATGGGGGTGTGTATTGACCCCCATGAGTGACAGGGTTAATTATGGGTTTATGGGGGTCTGTATTGACCCCCATGAGTGATGGTGTTAATTAAATGCTTATGGGGGTCTGTGTTGACCCTCATAAGTGAAAGGGTTAATTATGGGTTTATGGTGGTCTGTATTGACCCCCATGAGTGACGGTGTTAATTAAATGCTTATGGTGGTCTGTATTGACCCTCATAAGTGACAGGGTTAATTATGGGTTTATGGGGGTCTGTATTGACCCCCATGAGTGACAGTGTTAAATAAATGCTTATGGGGGTCTGTATTGACCCTCATAAGTGACAGGGTTAATTAAGTGCTTATGGGGGTCTTTATTGACCCCCATGAGTGACGGTGTTAATTAAGTGCTTATGGGGGTCTGTGTTGACCCTCATAAGTGACAGGGTTAATTAGGGGTTTATGGGGGTCTATATTGACCCCCATGAGTGACGATGTCAATTAAATGCTTATGGGGGTCTGTATTGACCCCCATGAGTGACAGGGTTAATTATGGGTTTATGGGGGTCTGTATTGACCCCCATGAGTGACGGTGTTAATTAAATGCTTATGGGTGTCTGTATTGACCCTCATAAGTGACAGGGTTAATTAAGTGCTTATGGGGGTCTTTATTGACCCCCATGAGTGACGGTGTTAATTAAGTGCTTATGGGGGTCTGTATTTACCCCCATGAGTGACAGGGTTAATTAAGTGCTTATGGGTGTCTGTATTGACCCCATGAGTGAGGGGGTTAATGAAGTGCTTATGTGGGTCTGTATTGACCCCCATGAGTGACAGGGTTAATTATGAGTTTATGGGGGTCTGTTTTGACAACCATGATTGACTTGGTTATTGAAGGGCTTATGGGGGTCTGTATTGACCCCCATGAGTGACAGGGTTTTTTAGGGGTTAATGGGGCTCTGTATAGAGCCCCATGCGTAATAGAGTTAATTTTTTTGTTTATATTACGGGTCCTCTAAGGACCTTTACAGTCTTTTAGAGACTCGTAAGGCGGGAATTTTGATCTTTCATTGAAGCGAGGTCCCACTGCAAGGGTTAATGTGGGGTTAATGCGGGTTTCCAAGCTTATCTCGGATCCCGTGTGGTTAATACGAGTTTCCGAGCTTATCTCGGATCCCTTCTTGGGTAAATTGTAGGTGTCTGGGCGGTCCGGGGTCGTGGAGCCTCGTTTTCATTTTTTTCGGCGGCCATTTTTTCTCTCGCTTAAGGGATTTTTTACTTAAATTGAGGTGTAACTTCACTTTTATAGGTTCTGGGTGCCCCCCCCCCCTTGCTGTGGGTAAGCTTTTTATGTGTTTGTTGTGTGTATTTTTTGTGGTTTTAATGTGTTCATGTGCGCGGGTATCGGGCGGTAGTCCCGCAGCTCATATTTACGAATGCTAAGTCCCTAAATGTTGCGGTGGGAGCCTTCTTCTCCTCAAATGCAGCCCCTCGCTTCGCGAGGGTCCACATTTGTCGCCCTAAAGTCCGCAGTTACTGGCAAGGAGTGCCTTCAGCGCTCCTTGCCAGTAACGGCGGCCCTCGCTTAGCGAGGGCCCCAGCATTAGCAACAACTTTTGCAAACCCGCACTGATGACAACTATATATGTGATATATCATTTATATTCAAAATAAAGGTTTAATGCAAAGATCAATTATTGATACTGTGGAGTATCAACATTCCCCTGTGGTCCTGCTAACAATATGAGAGTTGATACTGGAGTGGGTTGCCAGTTCCTTCTCTACTGTGATTTGTCTGATCTCTGTGCTATGACGTGCCCACCTACAGTGGCCGTACATGGTAAAGCTCACACCTTCATCCAGGTACACAAGCCCCTTCACCACCACCACTTTGAAAAACCACAAGGGGACCAAGGGAAGATACACCACTAATGTAAATTGATGACTAGCAAAACATAATGGGAGTTCACCAATGGAAATGGCTAAACATCTTGGCACACGGCCATCATCAATGGCGTGGGACTTTCCAGGATGGGCATAGTGGAGATTACCCCTGATGGAGGTGAGTTGGCTGTTGATGCACGTGCCTCTGCACCGCCTCCATGTGTTTTTGCTGCCTCTCCTGGTGGGTTAGAGTAGATTAGTGTGGTGTATGTTCCCCTGGCCCCCTTGTGGATTGCAAAGTTGTGGTGGTGAAGGGGCTTGTGCACCTGAATGAAGCTGTGGGCTATACTATGTAGGTCCACTGTAGGTGGGGACATCATAGCAGAGAGGTCAGACAAATCACAGTCCACTAGAGAAGGAACCTGCAACCCACTCCAGTATCTATGGGATGCAAACCTTGTGGATACGCACAGACAGAGACATTAGTAGGTGTGCTGCAGTCTATAGGGTCACAGAGAGTCGGACACAACTGAGGGACTGAACAACCTTATGTAAAATGTTCCCCTGGCACTTGTGGTACACGTGGTGGTATAATATGGCCACTATTTGTTGTCCCAATGTAGATGTGATGATTGATATGTGTATAAGATGATCTTTGTATTTTTATTGTTTACATTAAAGTCTCTGTGAGTGAGAAAGGGTTAATATGGCAGCCATTTTCATGTATTTGAGTTGGTATTTAATGAGGTAGTGTGTCTTTAATAGCTTTCAGCATGTTGCAGCATGACATATTGGCATATGCATCACCATTACAACCTATGAGGAAAATAAAATGTTATTTTTGGCTAGATTTGATATTTGGGAGTTGTTGTGCATGTAATTGTATCGCCTTCCATTGCTTTCCCCATGTTTTAAAGTGCTTTGTTGTGTTTTTATTGTCATTTGCAGTGTTCCTAACTAGTCTCTAAACCCTTTGCGTGTCCTATTTGGAGCTCGTAAGCTTTGGGCTGCCATTTGGCGTTTGCAAGCTTGATTGCGGCTGCAGTGTTGAGCGATTTTTTTTGAATAGCTGTGTGCGATTTTCGCAATCAGAACTATTTTTTCAAGGCCGTAACTTGTAAGCCATTTGGAGTCTGCAAAAAGACGCCAATTGAATAGCAAAATAAATTGCAACCTCACTTACGGACTACTGGATCGGCCGAAAGCTCAATTGAATGAGGCTCATGGTGTGGGACTAGCAAAATCCGACAACGGCCTGTTATTCAAAGTCAGCTCTTTTCATATCAACTCTCAAGCAACCAGAAACTATATTTATCCGCATCTACCAATCCCGTGGGTGCCGGTTAAATGAGAGTCCACTGTATTTTTCACTGTACTGTACACACACATTTGTAAGAGAGTTGTCCTCTTTCTCTGCCTTTTTTAGCTTATGACCACCTTTTAGTTTACTTTTTCATTTTTCTTAACACACTATATATGTGTAATTGAATTGGATTACATAATCCATGATTTTATCCATCTGTGCAATGAAGCAGATGAAGACATGATGTATGTGCTATGGGCATTACTGGCTACTTCTATTATATGGAGTGTTGAATTATGAGATTTTTTTTCATGTGATTATTGTTACTGTGGTGTAATGACCACATGTGAACTCTAGTAGATGTTAGGCATCATTATTATTATACAGTATTACCTTAACCCCTTTAGGTTTTTCCCATTTTCATTTTGGAAATCAACATACATAACAATTAGTTAATACTTATGTTTTAGGATATTGGTCATCATCCTGTATAGTATACAGTGTATATTCAGCCCTTCATGCATTTGATGGTTGTAAACATATGTTTGCATTTTATTAAACTTGTTGATTAGTAGTTGATGTTGTTATGGCCAAGTTTTTCCTCTTTCTATGTTAAATCTGATGTTAATAATCCTTTTTAACATCATTCACATATTGGTGCACACAACACCTGAATTCTGCATAAAGTGTGACATGATGATAACATATTCTTTTTTTCATACCAAACCATTATTCTGTGCTCATTTCTGAACATCCCAGTGACACAAGCTTGGTTTACAAATGATCACATGTATTAACATGTACAATGTGTGTTCAAGCACTTATTTAAATGTTATTATCACTAATTTCTAAATCATGTGTTAACAGCATCATTAGTGGTTATTATTACAGTTTGATAAATATACATTGTGACACTGTTGTGGCTCACCATTCCACTGAAGGGTTGTTAACCATCTGAAATGTCTAATTAATAATTAATTGATGCATTAAACTAGCACTAACTGTCACATGATCATTATTGGTATGCTTGCTGTCACTGGCATAACAGCAATTGCCAGGTCAGGCATACCCATGATTCCTGTTGATGGAGGTGCTCCATGTTGCCTCTCCGTGGCCTCTTTTTCCATGGCCTTTTTTGTGTTTGTATGACATCTTAAAAAGTTTAATTACATTAGTGTAGTCCCCCTTGTCATGATATGTCCATATATGCTCATGTCCCTGTGCCTATAACACCCAGTTCCTTAGATGCTCCATGTGAAGATCCATTGCCTGTTCTGTGCTATCTATTAATCTACCTGTGGGGTTCACCTCACATTTATTGTTGCCACTCACTCCTGCTCATGATGACATACCCCCCCCCCCCCCAGTATATGAGATGACATACCATCCCATGGATATGCTGTAGATGATCTCTGTGAGTAGTAGGTATTATTTGAAGTTTGTCTGTCCCTTTAATAGTGAGTGCTTCATAGCATCTGCTGTGGTCCATGTGGGTTTGCTGATTAGTATTAACCTCTTGTGTACTGTGGTCTATGTTCTTCTGCACATTATAATATGTTATGTGGAGGTGTCATCTTTGCAATAGTTGGCGTTCCAATATAGACGGTATGTGATGAGTCAAACATATTGATGCATGTATATAATTTTTATTTTTCACATTTGTGCCTCAGTGACTGTAACATATTAGTTGTAATGGAGTTATATGATTTCTGAGGCTATTTATTAATGTGCTTCTCTTTATCAGATTTAACCAGCTGTGAGCACAACATTTTCTATTCACATTTGTCTGATGGTTCACAAGTGAATTGTTTTTAATATTACATATGTGCCTATTGTAATAGTAATCATTCATTTGTGATTATATTTTTTTTTACTTTTCTATTATTTTAGAGTGATTTCCTGTCTCTTTAAGAGGTGCTGCTGCACTCAGCACGGGTTTTAAAACCTTTTGCGAGTGGTGTTTACTACAAGTAATATTTCCTTCTGTTTTTTTATTTTACGGCACTGCCCTATTTTGCAAGTGATCCTTAAAGTCTGATTAGAATAGGATTTTGGTGTAATATTAAGAAGGAGTAACTCGTAATTTTGCGGCAGTGACAAAACAGTGGAAAAGTTTGCCGTAATTTTCGCCTTTGTCTTGCCGCCGTTGTAGTTCTCTCGCAATGGGTGATTAGAATGGTTAGGTACTTTTGCTTTGCTCTTAAACATGGTGTAACATTGTGATATAGGATTAGAATAGGGCCCATAGTCTGTTTACCCTAAAAGTAGTAAAGAAATAGTAGAGTGCATAGAGGATTGTTTTATTCTCTATGATATTAACATCAAAAAACCTACGTTGGTATCTTCAAACCAGGAGGACCCCTTGCTACAACGGGAAATGTATATAGCATTGATAGACATATCTAGAACTGTATGACTTAGTAAACATATCTATAGGTGGTAGGTATCTATCTTAGTATAATACTAGATACTGTGCAATATAAATGTATGTGATCCATAAAAACCAGTGATAATGACAACCCTACACTGCTATATTCCATACTTCATATTTTCAAATTGCTCACTTAATGTGAGATGTATAACATTTAAATAAAATTTGGTAAATCCATTTGGGGGCATGGAGGTATATTTATCAAATTGTGATTAAAAAGTGGATTTACATATTCTCACTTCCTATGTTTGCTATAGGGACTTTTTATTCAACAAATTTATTTAAACGAATTAAAACTATTCATGTAAATTAAGATAAAGGAGCAAAGAATGCAAGCACACTACGTACAGACCTATAACTGCAGGTTTTTAACCACTGTCTGAATAAAGGTTAATGATTATAGAAATCAATAAAGCCAAAAATAAGTGTGAGAGTCACAGCCCGGACCTCCTTATTTATGCAGTTTCTTGTAAGAAAGCTTCCGGGCTATACAAACAATATCTTAGTCAAAGTTTGACCAATTTATACAAATTAAACAACTTTTTCTCACATGAATGTAAAGAGAAGGAGAGAAGAAATGATGTATGGAGAAGTTATGAGGCGGAATATAAAGTTATACATCCAGGACATTACGGTGATATGAAACTATATACAATTCTTTAATGCCCCACAAACAGGACTAGTACATAATGGTGGGCTTTTATCAGATCCCATCTATATGTTTATTTGCTATGAGCCATCAATTTGTGGAATTTCAGCATAATTTAATGTATAAAAATAGATACCTAATCAGGACGCCCTGCCCCTAGGAGTTTGCAGTGTTTACTAGTAAGGAATTCTTAGATACGTGACAGTTGTCAAGTACGTTTATATAGGAAGGGGGGATCAGTCAGTGTTAGTGTTCTGCTGGAGGAACCTGTAGATCTCCTCTTCTTTCCATGTGTCTCTTCTCCTTTGATACTGTCTTGCTTGCTTCTCCAGCTTCTCCCTACATTTTATTCCATATTTTGATTGTGGATTTATCTGGAAACCTTTCTTATACAGTTCCTCTGCCTCTTCATACTGACTCTTTCGGTACTGGAAAAATCTTCCATAAGAGAAATAAAATTGCTGTTGACATCCCTTAGGCATTTCTGGAAGCTGCTTTTCCAACTTTTTATATATAATTTCCTCATAATCTACCTGGTTATTTATTCCATACATTTGTGCCAATCCAATCCTAGCACCCACAGCTGTAGGTATCTGTTGTATTTCCATTTTGAAGCAGCTGATTGCCTGGGCTATGAGAGGGGCTCTCCGTTCTGGCTCAGAATTAGAAATCTGAAAGACTCGCCACATATTATATTCAGCAAGCCTATTGTTCAGAAGATGGTAATGTGGAGCTATCTCTATAGCTCGATTTAAAATAGTAATAGCCCTATCTGGGTCATTATCTGAAAATAGCATATGGAGGTTCCTCAAAACCTCTGGATTGGTGCAGTGTGGAAGTTCATCCTCAACCAGTGTCAGTGCTCGCTCCTGTTGGTTTGTTTCTTGCAAAACCCTTGCTAAATAGACTATGGCTTCCCAGTTATCTGTATCTGTGCATACAATTTCTTCTAGGTGCCTTATTGCATCATTAAGCATATCTTCATCTTTAGAATGGATAGCACATGCATAGATAGAATATGCCAAGCTAGCTTGGAGGTTCCTATCATTTGGATAAATCTTCAGAGCTTCCTCAAAGCATTTTTTGGCGTGACTTCCATTTCTCAGGCCTACTGCCAACAAAGACCATCCTTGCTCTACATAAATCTCTGATGAATAACCAGAATCACTTTGTAGATTTAAACAGATCTTATTTATGTTCTCAAGGTAAGTCTCTACTTTCTGGAAGTCATCCAGGTGGTAATAAATCCAGGCATAGTTTCCATATGTGACCAATATATGTTGGTCTATGGTTGATGGATGATCTCTCCTCACAATCCTTTCTGCTTCTCCAAGGCACTGAAGAGCCTCCACACTTTTATCTTGACACTGAAGGAGAAAGGCTTTAAGATTATACAAGGTGGAGAGGTTCTGATAGGTTGTGTGCTTGATTTTTATCTCCACTGTTTGAAGGACGTGAGCAATCTGGAGCTTATCTTCAATCTCAAAGTCCCAGGTGAACTGGCACTGAAGAGTGTTAAGCTTATCCTGAAGACTGAAAATAAAAGTATTTGTTAGACGAGGAGTTAGATTGTCATGAAATGGTCAATTACTCAACTAGTTTATTAAACTACAATATTTACAAACATGTTTGCCACAATTGTGTTGAAATCAAATAGTAGGAGACGTCTTTGTTCTAGAACAGGAAAGCTAAAGAGTATCATCATACTCATACTCATCACAATTTCCCTAATGTGTTACATACTTTATAGACTAGTACAGTTTTCTTGAACTACAAGGAAAGCGCTGAATTTTTGAAGACTCTGATTAATTATATAATAATCCATCCTGTCTTTGTTTTATTGTTTTCTGACTGTTCAGACAACATGGGCTTTTTATGTGTATGACTGGAGGGTGATAAGGTGGAGGTTGATTAGATAATTGGGTGTCGTTGAATTTGACACCAGCCCCATCCGCACATGCCTAGATGCAGGCAGCTTGCCTCAATAGATGCAAGTACTGCACTAAAGAAATGTAATCACCCCACTCACACACAGAGACAACATTCACCAAATTATCATGAATGCATCACAATGAGGCTGTAGGCTCTAGCATCACAATGAGACAGCACCTGAAAAAGGCTTCAGCTGTCATACTGTAGGGTCACCTGAGGAGGGCCTGTGAGAGACAGATGGTCAGACTGTCCAAATAAGTGTTTTTTAAGAAAAATAGTCTATGTGACTGGATGATTTTAGGAGAGATCTTTGTGCAGTTTAATGGAAGACAGCAAGCAGGATGGAGGAGGTAAACCGTGACTGCAAGAATAAGGAGATCATCCCTAACGGAGTTGCTGGTAGTAAAAACATCAGCTATAATAAGAGAAGAGGAAAGTACAGACACCTTTGAATTCCAATCACTAGTTTTAGACCCAAGAAGCCATAAATATTAGCATGCTACATGTGATAATGCAAAAAGGACCCATTCCAGGTATAATCAAAATATAACATTTATTATAATACAATATAAAAATATATATACAAAATACGAGAATACAAATTTAAAAAGATATAATAAATATTGTGATTATAAGACTCGCAATAAATATCAGTCAATGGAAAAGAACAAGTGGAAAAATTATTAAAATATTATAAATAGACACAAAAATGTGAATAAAGATATGTGAACTTATATCCACTTGTTATTAGGTAAATACCATTAATATCAAGACCTAATTGCGATACTTGTAATATTGGTCTCCCCAATGATGAAGGATTGCACATAATAACAGATAATGCTGCAATAATAAATAGCAGAAAAATATATCTATGGAATCCAGGACTCAAGTGGAGATAGAGGGGACAAAAAATCTACCTCTGTGGCCCTATCTGTAATATCATAGCAGATGACCCTATAGAGAGAATCTTGGGGGACCTGCTATTTGTCCCTTGTCCCTATTAAGGATGGATTCCCTTTACTACCATGTCTATGGCTAGTCCCCTCTACTCTACTTACCTTGTCTGAGTCAAACCGATAAGCTTCCAGTCTCAAGCACAATCCAAATTTTTGTCTAAGGCAGCGTGCAGCCGTTTGCTGACGTCATCAGCGGGGGACCAACAGCTCAGCTGATCCGACGCGCACGTTTCGCGTCCTCTGCTAACTTTTTAAGTTTGTATTCTCATATTTTGTATATATATTTTTATATTGTATTATAATAAAAGTTATATTTTAATTATACCTGGAATGGGTCCTTTTTGCATTATCACATGTAGCATGCTAATATTTATGGCTTCTTGGGTCTAAAACTAGTGATTGGAATTCAAAGGTGTCTGTACTTTTCCTCTTCTCCTATTATCTCTGATAATTTATACACTGCTGATCACATAAGATGTTTCTAGTGCTTGTTTGTGATAGGGTATTGTAGCTACAATTTAGTGAACCCTAACCAACATAAGGAGATTCCCATTATTGTTGTTCACCTAAAAAAACTCTTTATTGGTAGTAAAAACATACCTGTGGAAGAGTTGCAGTAAAAGATTGATTGACTGTATTATGGTGGCAGTGAAGATGCTAATCACTTTATGATTAAGGGTCCCAGGTTTGGAGCATATGGAGAGAAGGGTGTGCTAGTGCTCCACCTGCTTCTTTGTGGACATTACTGTAACAGCTAGAGGCCCGGAGTTTGGAGGCCATATGTAATATTTTTAGAGGCATAGCTAGAGCTGCAAGGACATCAGAGACTGTGCTGTGGTTGCTCGGTGTTTGCTACCTGTAGTAGACAAACTACACAGGTTCAGGGAGGGTGTTTCTGCAGTAAAGTTAGTTTGTTAGGTAGATTTTTGTTTCCATTTGTGTAAACATTTATTAAAACCACTTGGGCCTAAAGTATCTTTGGAAAGGAAAAGCAGAATCTTAAGAGCTACCTTACCACAATACAAACATATATTCTATACAGATATCACAGTCTATCGGATTTACCTCATCTTGTTATTTTCCAAACTAGTTCTTGGTATTTCTGATTATTAGTGAACGGCGTAGCAGTAAACCTGTTGAATTTCAGAGAAGAGCAAAAAATTATTTCCATATAGTTACATTTTATTTTGTTTAAATAATGCACTGCCGTATCTTCCAACTATTATTACTAATCTCAACATATTCAAATATTCCAAATTATAAATTGAGTTCAGTTAATAAAACAATTATAAAAAAATATAACTATAAAAAAAAACATTTATATATGTTTGTGTAGTGCTTGTATTTGTTAAATTGAAGAGTTCGCCAGTGGTTCTCATGATGGATTTTTGAATGTTGTAATAGGTGGAACAATTAAGAATGAGTGGATCTTGGTAAATTAGACTGTTTATTATTGATTTTTTTAATTTTTTTATTTATCTAAAACTCAGTAATTATTCTATAACCCATTGAAACAGGAAATAGTAAAACAATATTGCAATTCATAGGATTGGAGTTTAGAAAAGAAATAGCAAACCTTGCAAATGGTTAAAGGCATACGAAAGTGAGCTAGGTTATTAATGCATCTGATGGAGTAGAATTTATCATTTGAATGAAAAAAATCCAAAGTAAACAGTTAAACCTTTAGCCTGAAGTTTACTGAATTTCTTGCTTTTGCAAACAGTTTTCTCTCAATGTTGACACCCCCTGAAATTCCCAGGGATAATTAGCATAACCTATACAATGTATCTTTTTGGCCTGGGGATTGTGCAGGCATGCTCAGTTAGCACCTGTAGTCTGCCTGTAATGATATAGGAATCACAAGGTTTTGGAGACCAGCAGCCTAGGTCATCAATAATCCAATTCAGCAACTTGTAGGTGAAACAGGAACAAGCTTTATTGAAGGGATCAGGAACCACAATAATCTGGCAAGGTACATAAACAGGAAGTGCCTTATATAGGCCAAGGACCAGACACCTGACCAGACACAGCTGAAGAGACTAGTCACTGATACTATTGCTAGCAGAGTCAAGGTTATCAGATCTCAAGAAAATTCACAAAGGCCGGCTGGCGCAGTTGTAGGCAAGAGGTTCAGCAGCCTGGGTACCAGGGTTCAAAACCCAGCAGAGTCAATTCCTCACACTGCCCTACTGTGGGAAGTCACATGATTTCAGACACTTTCCTTTCCTTTAGCCAATCAGCACGCGCATGTGCTGCATATTGGATATCTCATTAAAAATAAGATATCCAATAAGCAAATCTCAGTTGCTGGGGGTGTCTACATCACCCCCCAGCACATTTTTTTCTTTTCTGCAAAAAATGTTTGCATTTTTTCATGCAAACATTTTTTGCTAGGTGTGTTATGATGCATTCTACAGGATGCATTCATAACCCACCTCACTTTCATATAACTTTAACATTAACATAACAATAACAATTGCCACAATAACATGTAAAATTGCATATAATAGAAAAGTAACCTAACATTTACAAACAGAATAATTTGTTAATTGTTTAAAGTAAATAAAATTAATAATAATTTTACACTTATTAAATAACAACTCTTAGAAAATTGTCCACAAAATATTATAACTATCTGAGAGCTGAGTGTTGATTAATTAGTATTTCACCTATCTTGTCATAAACATTTTTATAGATGTCAAAAATATGAACTTTGATTTAATACACTGAGTCATCTAATAATGTTAGTTTAACGTTCCATGGTCAAATATTCTTGATTAAAATGAAATGCCATAATATTGACATTACCTTGATCCCATATTAGCAATTATCTAATAGTAAATGAATGGAATATTATTTTAATTTTCCAAAGTTAGAAGCATGGTGACCAGTAATAGCAAGTGTCTATTATTAGTATTTGTCTATCACATCATCAGGAAATAATTAACACAACTATTGGACATAAGTCCTATTAAGCAAAGTGTAAGACACAAATTATATTGTAATTCAGTCTTCCAATGTGTAAGAAAATATGCATAGTCTAGGAAACAGGTACTTACCAACTGTCAGCCAATAACGAATGCTCCAAAAATGCGTGATGGTACCTTTTTAACAAATTAATTGCTAACTATAAAATAAGTAAAGTGCTACTACTTATTAGTGGCCAAAACAATAAACTGCTATGACAGCAAATACAAAGTAAATAGAAAAAAATATTCTGACTATAGCATGTTAGTAGACAGATAAAATACAAGACTAACGCATTTCTTGCAGAAAATTTATCAAATCTATCAAGGGTTCTCTTATATATTGGAAACAAAAATATTAAAAATAAATATTGACATGAAATCCATCAGAAATCAACAAGGCGTTGTCGTTGACTCAAACAATGTATACCTAGTGGGAGATAATAAAAGATGTAGATAGATAGTATTAATATTAATGGCACAGAATACATGCCGTGACATGTACTACACAAATCTAATCTAATTTGCAAATATAAATAAAGAGATACGGTAACCGTATTTGAAAAATAGGGCAAAGTTGTTAGAGATTTTTGACTTGAGATAAATATTTTTCCTTTCTCAAAAATGTATATGCTTCTAAACCTGCTTTGTTTATGCTATATGTACTGGTGATACCTGTCAGAAAAAACATAAGATAAAATCATTAGAATTCTAAACAAATATTTGGTGTGAAGGTTGGGTTCTTAAAAGTATTTTCATAAATATAAATATATATATTTTTTTTTATGATTGAAATAACTTCACCAACATATATATGTTATACGTTTTATGAGATTGTAAAAGTCATTAGAATAACATAGAAGGTAGCATGCTTAATTAACAGTTTTATATAAAACTAGCGACTTGCCCGTCAAAAAATTACAGCAATAAAATTGTTAAGCTGGGAATGCTGTTTGTGACACAATGTGAGTGTACTGGGTGGCTCAACTATATAGACCATTATAGCACACTAATAAACCCATGTAATAACACTATAAGTGGAATGAGGGTCATCCAGGACCCTCATGACACAAAGTGTTTGCAGTACACTATGTTAACCCTGTCTCTTATGGGTGTCCATACAGACCCGCCTAAGCCTCTATTTAACTTCATTAGTCCCATAAGGGTATGTAAAGTCCCTCATGGGACAGTTAGACGCCTAAGATGAATCCCATAAGTGCTATGAGGGTCCTCCAGGACCCTCATGACACTAAGTAGAAACACTGCACTATACCCCCCCAATAAACCATTAAATGTAGAGTAAGTCCCCTCTACTCTAACCTATTAACATCTACACTACCTACCTACCCTACCTAGCTACGCGTTAATAAACCCCACCACCCCACTAATTACAGAAAATAATAAAACCTAACTCAGAAAAAGTAATAAAACTTAAGCTACAGAAATTAAAAAAAAATACATTACAGAAAATAAAAAAATATAATTCACCCCCCAAAAAAAACATTACAGAAAATAAAAAAACTTACATTACAACCCCACCGCCGTCACAGTACAGAAAATAAAAAAGCATTACAAAAAGGAAAGGCGTACAATATATATATATATATATATATATATATATATATATATATATACACAATACATTAGAATACTATACCCCAAAAAATAAATACAATACCTACCTATCTAAAATACAATAAATACTATGGGCCTCATTCTATTATCGGCCGTAGGCGCTGCGGGGCCGCAAGGACCGGCCGCAAGCTACTCGGCTACTCTATTCCCCTCCGGCCGGGGATTCCGGCAGGCTTGCGGCCGGCGCCTTGCTATCTCTTGTGGCCGCATGCGCCGGAGGAAAGCCTTTGATCTAAAACGGCCGCAATAGTTTCGGCCGCAAGAAAAGCCCGGTTGCTATTCTATTGCTCCGGGAACCCTCTCTGCAAGGCTAAAAGCGAGCCGCAGCTTACTTGCAGGAAAAAGGTCCCGCTAGCACCAATTAAGCACATAATATAGCCCAAATAAAGCCATCCTGCACTTTGAGGAGACTATAAAGTGATTGTAGGTGTTAGCAAAAATAGCACATCATTCCCCTATACTCAAATCCGTAAAAAAAATTTTTTTATTATATATGTCAAATATCCATGGAAAAAGTCCAGAGTGCTTGGAGCACCTCAGACCTGGCCACACTGCGGCCGGAAAATAAACAGTTAATGTAAACTCGGATTTGGGCTGATGTGCAAGCTTGAGAGGGGGTTACTATTAATCCTCATGTCCCCCAATATGATCCCTAGCATTTACAGAGCTGTACAGTGCCGTCTTGAATTTATTTTTGACTTTAAAAATTTCTGAGCTAACAGGCGGTTGCAAGATATACGGCCGGCCGTAAGAGGAGATCCTTGCTGGGCCGTATAATAGAATTGCGAGGTAACAGAACCCCCGCAAGGAATCGCAACCTTACGGACGATTTACGGCCAATAATAGAATGAGGCCCTATGTAACCTACATACATCACCCTCTACATAAAATACAATAAATCTTAGCTAACATACATACCTCCCCCTCTATATAAAATGCAATGAATCCTACCATAAATACATCTGTGACGAGATCAGTCTCGTCACTGCGAATTAGAGAAGTCTGGTTGCACACATTCTGCTGTTTGACTACGGCCCATGTTGACTTTCCCCCTACAAAGCCATACTTCATTTGGTCAGAAAGGACTGTGATCTAACTTTTGAACCACTGGACCAATTTGTATCATTTTGACACATGTTTGTATTTGGAGTATGCTGATTCTGAAAATGTATGTTTTATGTGAATGTGATGCATACTTTTAAAGTTATGAAAAATGTGTAGAAATGTGTTACAGATTCTGACCATCCCCCATTAGGTAAACACAGGGTGTCGCCAGGACTTGAACAAAGGGCCAGTGTATGGGGTTTCTCCAGGGGCATAGTCCAGGAGGGAACAGGAAGTGTCCACGGGGACAGTCTGGGTGAGAATGAGCATAGTAGCCACACCTGGGGGTGGCCCATGGGGGGAGTCTCATGGTTCCTACCCTGTCTGATTGGCCATAGGTAATTAGGGGTTGACCAAAGGTAGTCACTGCCCCTACGGTGTAAGTGGAAATGTTTTTTTATATATATGTCTTGGTTTTAATAAAGAAGTAAGTTCACTGCTTGACCCTCAACCACAGAGCTTATGTCTCGTGCTTGGGGGAATTCATGGGATGCTGTTGCAGACTGACTGCCAGGAGTTGGGGGCATTTTGGGGGGTGCTTTTCCTGTTCAGCTGCTAGCGGCTACTCGTGAGGTTCCAGTTGCAGGCTTGGAGTATTTTCCCCTTGGATCCAGTTCTTGGGGAATTGGGTGTCTTGCAGTAGCTGTCCCTATATCACTGGACGGGCGGATCGGCTAAAAAGGCCTGGGTGCCCCCTTCTATGTCTGGGGGTACCGTTACAACATCCTATCTAAAATAAAATAAATCGTATCTTGCATACATACACCCATTCTATGTAAGATACCAAAAAACCTAACATACATACATCCTCTCTATATAAAATATAATAAATCCTATCTACATACCCAAACCCTAAATGTAACCTAAAATACAATAATTAACACCACTTACCTTTGCAGATCTACCTTCAGATCAGCAACCTAGGAAAAAAGGAAAAAAAGAATTAGTACTAAACATTTACATATAATAAATAAAGATTTTAAATATTCTACATATGCTGCTCACCTTTCCAGCATGTCCCTGTCCTGCTTCATTTCCTCTCCGGCGCAGGCCTTGGTAAAAAAAACAAACATAACATTAATACTAAATACATACACACAGAAAATGAAATAAAAGAAACATAATATACATTTAACTTATCTCGCGATGTCCCCGGCCTCGTCCTCTTCTGCCCCGGCTGGGCCCTGGAACAGTCTGTGTTGTTAAAATAAAAAAAAAAAAAAAAAAAACGGCGATTCGCACTCGCGGACCTCTCCGATGCTAATGAGGCCTCTAGAAATCGGCAATGGCGCCTTCTGATTGGCTGAAAACGCTGTTAATGAAATTTCAACCAATCAGAAGGCGCCAAGGTGTGAGCCAATCAGAATGGGTACACCCCCATATTCCATTGTGATTGTCTAATGCACCTGTCAATCTATTTTTAAACAAATCAGAAGGCTCTATTGCCTTCATCCAATCACAATGGGATACACCGCTACATGGTGATTGTCTGAAGACATCTGCGCCTTCTGATTGACTCTAATGTGATTGACAGTGACAACACATAAACAGAATCAGGCGCTGTTCCACTCAGCCAATCACAATGGCATACACTCCCAGTGAGTAATTGGCTGAAGGCATCTGCACCTTGGGATTGGCTGATGTCAGTGTCAATCAGATAACAGCCAATCAAAAAGAGCAGATGTGTTCAGCCAATCACTGCGTGGGGGTATATCACTTTGTGATTGGCTGAATGGAATTGATGCTTCTGATTGGCTGTTGCCATTGTCAATTAGACTGCAGCCAATCAGAATGCGCAGATGCCTCCAACCTATGACATTGTTGGTGTGTATCCCATTGTGATTGGCTGAAGGCAATAAAGCATCGTGATTGGCTTTAAAAAAATGACAGGTGCATTAGCCAATGAGAATGGGATATACGGATGTATCCCATTCTGATTGGCTCACACCTTGGCACCTTCTGATTGGCTGAAATTTGATTGAAAGTGTTTTCAGCCAATCAGAAGGCGCCATTGGCAATTTTCTTCCTTAAAATGCTGTAGGAGGCTCATTAGCATCGGGGAGGTACGCGAGTGCGGACCTCCGTTAGTTTTTTTTTTTTTTAGAGCGTGGATTCTTCCAGGGCCGGGGCAGAAGAGGAGAAGGCCGGGGACATCGCGGAGAGGTAAGTACAATGTATATTATGTTTATTTAATTTTATTTTGTTTGTGTATGTATTTATTAGTAATTTATTTTTTAACAGGGACTGCGCCGGAGAAGAAATGAAAAAAGACAGGGACATGCTGCAAAAGTGAGTAGAATATTTAGACTATTTAAAATGTTTATTTATTATATGTACATTTGTTGTACTATTTTTTTTTTCATTTTTTCCTAGGTTTCTGATCTGAAGGTAGATCTGCAAAGGTAAGTAGTCTTAATTATTGTATTTTAGGTTAGATTTAGGGTTTGGGTATGTAGATAGGATTTGTTTTATTTTAGATAGAGAGGATGTATGTATGTTAAGTTTTATTGTATTTTAGATAGAGGAAGTGTATGTATGTATGTTAGATAGGATTTATTTTCTTTTAGATAGAGTAGATGTATTTATGTTAGGATTTATTTTAATTTAGATAGAAGGGATGTATTTATGTTAGGATTTATTGTATTTTATATAGATGGGGGGTATGTATGCTAGCTAAGATTTATTGTATATTATGTAGAGGGGGATGTATGTATGTTAGATAGTATTTATTGTATTTTAGATAGGTAGGTATTGTATTTTTTTTGTATTGTATTGTAATGTAATGTAATGTATATATATATATATATATATATATATATATATATATATATATATATATTGTATGCCTTTGCTTTTCAGGTGTGTAATGTTTTTTTTCCTGTAGTGTATGGGGGGGGGGGGGGGGGATTGTAGTGCTTTTTTTGTTTTCTGTAATGTTTTTTTTTGTGACTTAGGTTTTTTTATTTTCTGCAACTTAGGTTTTACTATTTTTTGTGACTTAGGTTTTTTATTTTCTGTAACTTGTAATTATCTGGTGTAATTCTTGGAATGGGGGGGTATTAGGAAGTAGGTAGGTAGTGTAGATAGGTAGTATACATGTTAATAGGTTAGTGTAGAGCGTGGTTAGTTTAGGTTTAATGGTTTATTGGGGGTATAGTGCAGTGTAGTGTTTGTAGTTAGTGTCATGCAGGTTCTTGAGGACCCTCATGGCACTTATGGGGTTAATGTTAGGATTGTGACTGCCCCATGAGGGTCTTTATATACCCTTATGGGACTGATAGGGTTAAATATAGGCTTATGAGGGTCTTTATAGACCCACATACCAGACGGAGCTAAATAGGCTTAGATGGGTTTAAATAGGAGCACTTATGGTTACTTTTAGGTACTGTTAGGGTTAAATGTGTAGTGTTAGGATTAAATAGTTGCAGGGTTGGGTTAATGGGGTATACTTAGGGTTAATAGTGTAGAGGTTACACTTTGTGTAATGAGGGTCCTGGATGCCCCTTATGGCACTTATAGTGTTATTACATGGATTAATTAGTGTCCTAGTGTCTATTTAGACCCCTATTGGACTGATAGAGTTAACTATTGGCTTATGGGGCTCTGTATTGACCTCCATGAGTGACAGGGTTAATGAATGGATTGTGGGGTTCTGTATTGACCTCCATGAGTGACAGGGTTAATTAAGGGGTGATGGGGGTCCTGATTGACCCCCATGAGTGACAGGGTTAATTAAGGGCTTATGGGGGTCTGTATTGACCCGCATGAGTGAGAGGGTTGTTAATGAAGGGCTTATGGGGGTCTGTATTGCCCCCATGAGTGACAGGGTTAATTAAGGGATGATGGGGGTCCTGATCGACCCCTATTAGTGACAGGGGTAATTAAGGGCCTATGGGGGTCTGTATTGACCCCCATGGGTGAGAGGGTTAATTAAGTGCTTATGGGGGTCTGTATTGACCCCTATGAGTGACAGGGTTAATTAATGGATTACGGGGGTCTGTACTGACCCCCATAAGTTACAGAGTTAATTAAGGGGCTATGGTGGGTTCTGACTGACCCTCGTGAGTGACAGGGTTAGAGAAGAGCTTAGGGGGTCTGAATTGACTCCCATGAGTGAAAGAGTTAATTAAAGGGGGATGGGGGTCCTGATCGACCCCCAGGAGTGACAGGGTTAATTAAGGGCTTATGAGGGTCTGTATTGACCCCCATGGGAGAGAGGGTTAATTAAGGGATTATGGGGGTCTGTATTGACCCCCATGAGTGACAGGGTTAATGAAGGGCTTATGGGGGGTCTGTACTTGACCTCCATGAGTGTCTGTGTTAATTAAGGGCTTATGGGGGTCTGTACTGACCCCCATGAGCTACAGGGTTAATTAAGGGGTTATGGGGGACCATCATGAGTGACAGGGTTAATTTATGTATTATGAGGGTCTGTATTGACCCCCATGAGTGAGATGGTTATTTAGGGGCTCATGGGGCTCTGTATAGCGGGAAATTATTTTTTTTATTTCAGCGGGGACCCCCACTGCAAGGGTTAATGTGGGGTTAATGTGGGGACCCTCCGGGGGTCCCAATGGAGACCCCCATTTCTGGGGGGTTAATATTAGGTGCCGGCTTTAATGTTTGTGTGGTGCGGGCCCTAGAATGAGCCCCAACATTGAATTAAGAGGGTTTAAATGCAGAGGGGGACACGATCGTGACCCCCACTGCAAAGGGTCAATGTGGGGAAATTGGAGACGCTGAGCATGGGTTTAATGTAGGCACACTTCAGGGTTATTGTGGAGTCTCGAGCTTATCTCGGATCTCTTGGGAAAGGTTGTACGTGTTTAGCAGGGTATTTCTCGGTCCTGGGTCGTGGAGCCTTGTTTTCATTCTTTCGCTCGTCATTTTCTTTCTCGCTTAGGCAATTTTCGAGTGGCGAAACTGGGGAAATTGGGGTTATATTGGCGTTGAATCTCATTTGTAGAGGGGCTGTCCCCCCGTGCTGTCAGTGAGTGTTTTTTTTATGATTATTGTGTTTTTGTTTGTGTTTTGGTGTCTAGTGGTTTGCAGGGTTACACGTTTGTTTTACGGGTCGTAATTTTGGGTTGCAGGGTAATGTTTTTTTTCTCTAAGTGCTGCGGGTCGTAATTGTAGGTTGCAGGCAATGAGGGCCAGAAGGGGAAGAGAGACGTGGAGAAGAGAGACGAAGGGGAAGACGGACAGAGGGAAGAGAGACGCAGGGGAAAAGAGACGCAGGGGAAGAGGGACACATGGGAAGGACAGGAGAAGGTGAAGGAAAGGAGAAGGGGAAGAGAGACACAGGGGAAGGACAGGAGAAGGGGAAGAGAGACACAGGGGAAGGACCGGAGAAGGGGAAGAGAGACACAGGGGAAGGACAGGAGAAGGGGAATAGAGACACATGGGGAAGAGAGACGCAGGGGAAGAGAGACGCAGGGGAAGAGAGACGCAGAGGAAGAGAGACACAGGGGAAGCACAGGAGAAGGGCAAGAGAGACACAGGGGAAGGAGAGGAGGAGTGGAAGAGAAACACTGGGGAAACAGAGGAGGAGGGGAAGAGAGACACAGGGGAAACAGAGGAGGAGGGGAAGAGAGACACAGGGGAAGAGAGATGCAGGGGAAGGGCAGGAGAAGGGGAAGAGAGAAACAGGGGAAGTAGCGGAGAAGGGGAATAGAAACACCGTAGAAGCCGAGGAGGAGGGGAAGAGAGACACAGGGGAAGAGAGATGCAGGGGAAGGGAGACGCAGGGGAAGAGAGATGCAGGGGAAGGGAGACGCAGGGGAAGAGAGATGCAGGGGAAGGGAGACGCAGGGGAAGAGAGATGCAGGGGAAGGGAGACGCAGGGGAAGAGAGACGCAGGGGAAGTAGTGGAGAAGGGGAAGAGAGACACAGGGTAAGGATAGGAGGAGGGGAAGAGAGACGCAGGGGAAGAGAGACACAGGGGAAGAGAGACGCAGGGAAAGAGAGACAAAGGGGAAGAGAGACGCAGGGGAAGAGAGACACAGGGGAAGAGAGACGCAGGGAAAGAGAGACACACGGGAAGAGAGACGCAAGGAAAGAGAGACACAGGGGAAGAGAGACGCAGGGGAAGAGAGACGCAGGGGAAGAGAGACGCAGGGGAAGAGAGACGCTGTAGCGGAACCCATCACTGTTTTACCCTGTTTTATGATTATTCTTGGTTAAAATATGATCCTACAATATGTATGCTGGTTGATGCTCTGCAGAATACTAGCCAGACTTTTGCAGACCTAGGCTAATAGATAATCCTATTACAGAGATTCAAGAGATAAGAAAGTTGTAAAGGATCCTTGCATTTTCCAAAGTGTTTTAATTCTCTGATAAGAACAAAGAGGTGTAATTGAATCAGTGTCTGATTGTATCAAAGTTGCCAGGGAGGTGTGACCCCCCTATTGTTCTCTTTGTTTGTATTGTGTGTAGCCAAATATGGGCATGTGTATTGCCTGTGGCCAAAGAGATGTATAAATAGTTCTGCAATAACAAAATAAAGTCAGTATTCATTTGACTCCCAAATTGTGTGTCGTCCAATATGGGAGGTCGGGGATGGTGAAACTGTAGTGCCTCGGGGGTATTTTATCGTATACCAGCGGAGATTTTGGACTGCGTGTCCCAGCTCCGTTACATTTGGTGGCAGTGGTGGGATTGTTCCCACGGTCAGAAGGACAGCTACAGGAGATACCATTCCGTGGAGTACAGATTGAGGGCAACGCTAGTATCCGTACAGCGCCCCTGGCTACAGCAGGATGGAACCGGCTAGTTTTCGGACAGCGTTCCATGATGAGGATGAGAAGGAGGCCGCAGACTACAGGGAAACAGACAGAATGGAACTCTGGTATGATGCCCTGCAAGATGCCCAATGGCGGCGAGGTGAGAGTCTCCCCAGTGATGAGCAGCGGCTACAGAAGCGTGTGGCAATGCGGATGTATCTATTGGGAGAGCAGCCCCTGGATGAGTGGGTGACAAGACTAGAGACCCTGGTATGGCGAGAGATCTGGCTAGACAACGCATACCAGGCCCTCTGGTGGTATGCCGTTCGACTTACCCCCTGGACGGCTGAACACGACTTACCGGAGGGGGATGATTATGATGGCCCGGGTTTATTATGGGATGCCTTGGAGGACGATATTGATCTTGGCAGCACGGAGGGGTCTAGGTTTTGGGACATCTACGACTACCGGATGGGCATGTATGTCTGGGATGATGAAGGCGAGGTGAGCAAAGACATGACCCACCTGGTAACGAGAGAGTGGGAGCTGGAGCAGGACTACCAACACCTGCTCAGCCTTGTGCAGCCCCAACCTACTCGACAAGCAGAACCAGACTTCATTGACTGGTCCTGGGATGACCTCCAGATGGCAGGTAGAGATGGGACCGAGGTCTCTCTACCGGCCCTCCAGGGGGCAGAAGGTGTCGTCCTTCCCCCTCAGCGGCAGTGTGAACCCCAGGGGGCAGGAGGTGTCGTCCTTCCCCCCCAGCGGCAGTGTGTACCTCAGGGAGCAGAAGGTGTCGACCTTCCTCCACAGCGGCAGTGGGTACCCCAGGGAGCCGAAGGTGTCGTCCTTCCTCCCCAGCGGCAGTGTGTACCCCAGGGGGCAGAAGGTGTCATCCTTTCCCCCCAGCAGCAGTGTGTACCCCAGGGAGCAGAAAGTGTCGTCCTTCCCCCTCAGCGGCAGTGTGAACCCCAGGGGGCTGAAGGTGTCGTCCTTTCCCCCCAGCGGCAGTGTGAACCCCAGGGGGCAGAAGGTGTTGTCCTTCCCCCTCAGCGGCAGTGTGTACCCCAGGGAGCTGAAGGTGTCGTCCTTCCTTCCCAGCGGCAGTGTGTACCCCAGGGGGCCGAAGGTGTCGTCCTTCCCCCCCAGCGGCAGTGTGTACCCCAGGGAGCAGAAGGGGCCGTCCTTCCTCCCCAGCGGCAGTGTGAACCCCAGGGGGCAGAAGGTGTCGTCCTTCCCGCTCAGCGGCAGTGTGTACCCCAGGGAGCAGAAGGGGCCGTCCTTCCTCCCCAGCGGCAGTGTGAACCCCAGGGGGCAGAAGGTGTCGTCCTTTCCCCCCAGCGGCAGTGTGAACCCCAGGGGGCAGAAGGTGTCGTCCTTCCCCCCCATCGGCAGTTTACCCTAACCAGGGGAGACACCAATCTCCCAGACGGCGCAGATGGGACCGTGGTCTCTGCGCCCACAGCTTGTCCAGATCCCCAACTACCGTCACTGGGACAACCGGAGGAGGGGGGTAAGTACAAATTCCCCTCCCCAGCTAACTTCTAATGTGGCCCCAGGGTTAACAGAGGAAATGTTAACCCCCACTGACCCCCACGTTTCCCTGGCTACTGAGCCGAAATATGTCCCAAGTACCCCAGCAGAAGAGCTGACAGCGGGGCAGAGTGCAGTCGGCCTCTGCCCTCCCTTTGTCCCTTGTACAGAGCAGGATGTCCTGCAGGTTATACCAGCAGAAGAGCTGGCATCAGGGCAGAGTGCCGCTGGCCTCTGCCCCTCAAGTCCCCTCAGCGTGTTGCCCCCCTCACCACAGCAAAATATCCAGGTACCTGGTTAGACTTCCCCCCAAAGGAGAGATGTGTGACGAAGTGCCCTTCGCCACCTTGGCTTGGAGGGGACTGTTTGCCAGCCTCCTGCCCTGCGACTATGGCCCTGGTACATATTGCCCTTTGGAACCAGTATTCGGCCATACCAGAGTGTATGTCACTCATTCTGGCCCTTTACATACAGGGGGGTCATTCTGTACTTGCCCTGTGTGAACCATGATACCCCAGATAACTGTGCCATGAAGCCCATTCATATAATGAAAGACTATGGGAAAGACTTTAGCTACATGGCAATTGAACTGTGTGAAGAGGATCTGAGCGCTATTCGGTGGTTTTGTGCGCTCAGATCCCAGCTATCTGGGGATATGGGAAATGTGAGTAAATGTGAATTGCAGTAATGCTGATGGGTTGTCAAACTAGAGAATTGACCAACAAATACTTTTGTCCGGACATCCCCAGGCCGATCCGTTGGGATCAGACCGTGTATGCCGGCTTATGGTCACGGGGGAGGTGTGTAGCGGAACCCATCACTGTTTTACCCTGTTTTATGATTATTCTTGGTTAAAATATGATCCTACAATATGTATGCTGGTTGATGCTCTGCAGAATACTAGCCAGACTTTTGCAGACCTAGGCTAATAGATAATCCTATTACAGAGATTCAAGAGATAAGAAAGTTGTAAAGGATCCTTGCATTTTCCAAAGTGTTTTAATTCTCTGATAAGAACAAAGAGGTGTAATTGAATCAGTGTCTGATTGTATCAAAGTTGCCAGGGAGGTGTGACCCCCCTATTGTTCTCTTTGTGTGTATTGTGTGTAGCCAAATATGGGCATGTGTATTGCCTGTGGCCAAAGAGATGTATAAATAGTTCTGCAATAACAAAACAAAGTCAGTATTCATTTGACTCCCAAATTGTGTGTCGTCCAATATGGGAGGTCGGGGATGGTGAAACTGTAGTGCCTCGGGGGTATTTTATCGTATACCAGCGGAGATTTTGGACTGCGTGTCCCAGCTCCGTTACAGACGCAGGGGAAGAGAGACACAGGGGAAGAGAGACGCAGGGGAAGAGAGACACAGGGGAAGGGAGACGCAGGGGAAGAGAGACGCAGGGGAAGAGAGATGCAGGGGAAGGGAGACGCAGGGGAAGAGAGACGCAGGGGAAGTAGTGGAGAAGGGGAAGAGAGACACAGGGTAAGGATAGGAGGAGGGGAAGAGAGACGCAGGGGAAGAGAGACACAGGGGAAGAGAGACGCAGGGGAAGAGAGACACAGGGGAAGAGAGACGCAGGGGAAGAGAGACACAGGGGAAGAGAGACGCAGGGGAAGGGAGACGCAGGGGAAGAGAGACGCAGGGGAAGTAGTGGAGAAGGGGAAGAGAGACACAGGGTAAGGATAGGAGGAGGGGAAGAGGTCGTCTTGGGGTTGTAGGGATGAGTCCCTATGGCTCTCACCTCCACCAGTGCAGTGAGCACCTTCGGCGCTACTTGCCTAAGTCGTAGGGATGAGCGAATATGAAGCTCATCTCTACCAACGCAAGAAACACCTTCAGCGCTCCTTGCCAGCAACTTCAGCCCTTGCGTTAGCAACAACCCGCATGCTGACAACTATATATGTGATTACAGGAATTTTGGGGAGTTTAGCTTTCCTAAACAAATACATTTATATATTTAAATCTTAAGCATTTATTTTTATTAATAATTTAATCAAAACGACTTGTATTTATTTAGTTATCTTTTATAGCCCACAAATAACAGCATAGATAATAGTCTAGGCTTCTATAAATGTTACACTTATCATAGTCAAGCTTTATTGATTTCTAGAACTACTCTTTACACCAGCAGATGGTACAGTAGTGAACTGTATTTTGAGCCCCATTTTCCCTATATTCTATTATAAACTTAAATTAAAAGAAAAGTATTATTAAAAAAAGTAACTGATGGGACTCAAATCTATAACTGCCAATTCTTACTCAATTGATTTTATCACTTGGCTATGTTACTTCATGCTTGGCAGTGGGTGAAAAAGAACAATATAGCACAGAGACCTAATATTGGAAATGTAAAATATCATTACTTACCCACAACAACTTGCCATTTCACTACAACCTCTCCACCATAACATTAACAATATCTCTAGCCCTATGCTACCGACTACTACAGCTATCCACGTTCTACAACATTAGAGAAGTCTGCACAAACACCATTTGTTACCCACATTTATTACACTCTAAGAACGAACACCAGATAACTCCAATAGTGCTCCCATATCACCTTCTGTCACCAGCTTCAAATCCCAAGATGTCACCAACCACTTCAAAAATAAAGTATATACTGTCAGAAACAAATGCCCACAATATAGGTACATGAATAACTATAGGACACTGTGTCCCTACAATATTATAGCAGAGGTCCCTGACTCCGTAGTCATCTAGCTTTGGGCATCCGCTATTTATCCCCTGGCTACTGCCACAACATGCTCAAAAACTGCTCTTAGCTTTGTTATAGAGGAATAGGTTCTCGTATTCGGACTAATCGCGGTCTGTCCCACCGGGTCCACTTCACAGCCGTGATGTCATCTCTAGATGACACTAAGTCTATAATCACCCATACATCTCAAGTCTGTTGTCTTAGTGTCACACATGACTCCCACCTCTCCTTCATCTTATCACTGACCAAATCCTGCCCTCTCAACATCCAGAATATCTCCAAAACCAATTCCTTCCTAACATACAACACTACTAAGATCCTAATCCATACTCCCATGATGTACCTACTTGACTACTGCAACTCCATCTTAATGGAGACTGGTATGGACATGCTCCCATGATGTACCTACTTGACTACTGCAACTCCATCTTAATGGAGACTGGTATGGACATGCTCCCATGATGTACCTACTTGACTACTGCAACTCCATCTTAATGGAGACTGGTATGGACATGCTCCCATGATGTACCTACTTGACTACTGCAACTCCATCTTAATGGAGACAGGTATGGACATGCTCCCATGATGTACCTACTTGACTACTGCAACTCCATCTTAATGGAGACTGGTATGGACATGCTCCCATGATGTACCTACTTGACTACTGCAACTCCATCTTAATGTAGACTGGTATGGACATGCCTAGTTTGACCATGCTTGGTCTTTACCTTTCTGTAAAGTAGTACTTGTACACACTTTAACTAATATTTCTACACACCAACTTTGAACCAAGACCTCCTTTTCTGAAAGATCCTTCACAATCGTTTTTTGTTAAAATCTCTTCACATTTTTTGTCATATCACCCCACTCCCTTCTCTCTAAGGTGCAGTGAGATGAGACATTCTTGAGCTAAGCCAAGAAGTAGTAAAATAAGATTACCATCATTATCTGTGTGTACTTTGTGCAGTCAGTGTGTACAAGCCAGAGAAACGAAAGTGAACCCTGGATTTCATAGGAATAGAAACCTAAATCCTCACATACTGGCCTGATTTTCCTTCCTAGAGTCACTCAACAATTAATAAAATAAGGTTATAAATACTTAATTGTTTAGTACTGTCCAAAGCAGCAAAACTCACCCAGGAAATGTCCAGATTACACCTCATATGCTGTAATCAAGGCCTAGGGCCAGGGACACCCTTCTATGGACCACATACAAATGGCCAATTGAATAGGGCTCTATATAGGCACAGAGCATATTTTTTTATAGAAGCTTTTAGTTTGTGAACTTCTATCCAAAAGCAAGGTCTTCACTAACTAAAAATATCTGTAAAAAAAATATGCTCTGTGCTTATATAGAGCCCTATTCAATTGGCCAAATCGCATTTGAATGAGGCCCTACGACTCTAGAAATAATGATATGGATCTATCATTTAGCGGAGGAGGACGGAACAGGGAAAGATGAGAAGGATTCATTAAAAACTTAGAACTAACTGAATTTTACACCTGTCCCCATCCCCTGCACATACTCAGATGCACATGTCCATCAATAAATACAAGCCCTGCTCTCCAGAAATGTAAACTCCCATCTCACATCAGAGAGCATAACCAAGATATTATGGATGTCTCCAAAGTCTAGCTGTATGCTAAAATATGTTCTTATTGAGATTCAAAATGTATGTTTTAATAGCAAAATCTTTCATTAATTTTCACATACAGTTGATTTTCTGAATCTAAATCTCTTCTATCTCTAATAAGTGTATTTTGTCCAAGAATTGATAAGAACCTAGTAATTGTCAATACCCCAACTTGCTTCTGAAACAAGGATTGTTTAATGGATTAGGACTCCATAAGGTCAATGGGTGGAGGTGGCTTTGTCTACTAGGAAGCTGCTAAATTTTCGACCATTGAGTTTACCACCAACAAAATGGTGGGAGACTTGTTGTGTTTGAAGTCTCCCTTAAAAAAAATATTCACTCATGGGTGTCCATAAGGCCCAGGGCTACCCCAATACTTAAATTAAATAAAAGGTCTAAGTTAACATTATGAAAAAAAACTACAGTCATTTAGGAAATAATTAATTTAGTGATACAGAAAATTTAAAATAAATATTCATAAAATAAAAAAATAATATTAATTAAATAAAAACTTCATTAAACCTGTAAATAAATAATTTAATAATTTATACATGTGAAGATCCCAGATAGCGGCTCTATTCAGCTCCAACACTTCCAGCCTTTGCGCTACAGGAATTCCCCCTCTTACAGCTGGCAATCTTCTTAGAAGGAATGTGCCTCTTGGTGACCGGCGGTCCGATCAGGATCATCTGCATCAGCTCAGTAAAATAACCTAAGTCTTCCCTCTAAATCAGGGGTCACCAAACTCGGTCCTGGAGGGCCGTACCCAGGCCTGGATTTGAGGATTTCCTTTCTGTGCACAGGTGAGTCAATCAGGATGACTGAAGAAGCAATAGTCTCACCTGTTTGCAGCAAGGATATCCACAAATCCAGGCCTGGGTGCGGCCCTCCAGGACCAAGTTTGGTGACCCCTGCTCTAAACGAACCACACCATTGTCTAGGTGTCCCCAGGAGGAGCATGTTTATTTCAGGTTACCGTAGTCAATCTTAGCAGTTACAGAACAAAGGATTTCTCTCAAGTAACATCATGGTGGGCAGAACACATGGAAATACCCCGCCCAGATTAGCATCACCCAATCATAGAAGTTAAAGAGCCAATCAGGATCAGGGAAAACTGTGGTTTTGGTTTGCCCACCTTGGGGAGTGGATCACCGGGCTGCACCCACATGGAATCAGGGCGGCAACAGAACAAAGGGCCTGTAATTACCCCGACGTCCTACAGTGACATCGTGTGGACAGGAATTGGAATTGTTCATTCAGTTTGCAGTGATAACATTTAATAAGTGTATTATTACAGTAAAAGCACAATACGCACAATTTAACAGAAAATGTCCCTTTCCTCAGTAACCAATATGGCTGTAACATGGTTTAATCCATAATAGGAAAACCGATCTTCACAGTACAATACCCTCAATTGACCCAGCAGTGTCAGCTGATGCTCTGGTCATAGTCATAGTCTCTTAATTGGATGTGTTGGGCATGCTGTGACTGCACTATAGAGCTAACAATTAACATTTCCCACAGACCATGTTAATTAAGGCATGGAGCTATTTTTGTCATTGAATGAAAGAGGTTATATCAACAGAGTATAAACAGTCATAAGAACACTTTATTGGGGCCAGTTCTGGATCTACCATTTTGGAGCCTCTAGAGGGTACTTGTTTATTAAATGCATTTGATGATGGGCCATATTATTTATATTTGTTTCTATAAGAGGGCAGAAAGTGTATGTTACACAAACACATATCATGATAACTTGTATCACAAAGAAAAACTGTAGGATTTTATTTTTTAAGCCAGAAACTAATGTGTAGGGTATTTTAAGTCAAAAAAGGACGCTGCTCACAGGCTGCCTCGTTGACCTAATGGCTTACCCGGTCATGATTGGGCCTCAGACATTACACTTTCTAATGAGTTTAACATTGAATTTGTGTATATCTAAGTAATCATATTTACTCCTGTGTCTATGTGGGACAATCAGAGGGCCTCCGACCTATCCTCTTATTTGTTTGTGACCTGTCTAGCTATTCAGTTGCGCGTTTGTTGTGGTTAAAGAGAGTTAATGCTCCACTGTCTGTTTTTAACTGCAGCATTAGAATATTTTCCCAGTCTCATTTCTAGCTAATCTGGTCCATAAGTGTCAGCAGCCCTACCGCTATTAGCAGAAAATACACTGTAAAACACCATCCAATGGGAAAGATGGGTAGGCAGGGATAAGTGTGATTGTGCTGACTACTGACTAGTTAAGCTCTTCCAATAAAGTTGATTCACCAAATTAAAGGTCCAACCAAGGGCAGAATAGGGTCATCAAACATAAAATACAGGGTCATCCAGACAGAGTGGCACCCAGACCTAGTTACATGTCTTTTACTGGTCATGTAGTTCCATTAATAGACCCACAGGGCAGACAGCCTGGCGCCCGATAACCTTAGTTAATCCCTGTCTCAAATTGGGTCTAATTCAATTCCCTAGCCCTCTGACCCCATCTGATTGGTCGAGTAGTTAACTGGGTGACCAATGAGAGGAGAACCCACAGCGGCTCCATAGAGATTGGTCAGAAATGGTATGGAGAAAAAAATTTGAACCTGACTATGTTGACTATGGAGGAGTATAAGAAGGGGAGTATAAGAAGGGGGTAACACATATGACCGATGTGTGTGTCTTTACTTGAGACTGAGATTGAGAAAATCCCGAGTGTTGGGAACAACCGAACCCATTCACCCGAGGACGCAACCTGTGGAAACTTCACTCATAAGCCAGTCCAGCTGGCTCTGGGTCGTGACAATCCACAAATTCGGGAAACTCCTAGTTTTTTATATGGACTAATCATGCAGCATAAATACAGAGACGTCCTGTCCTGAAAAATGTATATTGGATCTTTCCATATATTTAATTATTATCTTGAAGTGACAAGAGACATTCTTGAAATGACAAGTCACATAGTAAATTGTGTTTAGTGTTACTATCTATGTGTACTTTGTACAGTCGGTGTGTACATAACAACCAAGAGAAATGGAAACTAAACAGATTTCCTTGGAATAGAAACCTAAGTCTTCACAAACGTCTGATTCTCTGAATCACAAATGAATTACTGAAAGTATATAAATGGTTAAGTTTTGTTAACTCACCCAAAATTGTAAAATTCCGAGGTAGCTTTACTGCTTGGAAGTTAGTATCTGTCTTTACAATAATGTCTCAGGACACAAGACCTACAACATTGATCAGCAACCTATAACTCAAGCTCCAAATGGGGTTCAGTGCAAATCAAGATGTCTCAGATATGTTGACTTGTCCTTATTCTTATGTTGCAAGGAACCATAATGTTTTGGGCTCTATTATTGATTGTAATGATGTAAAACTCCTTTTCATTTTTGTAACGGAACCCATCACTGTTTTACCCTGTTTTACGGTTATTTAATTACTATGGTTAAAATATGATCACATTGCTGTACTGTAGATATGTTGTTTTATGTTCTACAGAATATATTGGCTCAGAATATCACAGCTACTAGGCTAATAGATAATCCTGTTACAGATAAGAAAGTCGATTGTATAAAGTGTTTTCATTCTCAGACATAAGAACAAAGAAGGCTGATTAAATCAATGTCTGATTATATCCAAGTTGCCAGGGAGCCTCAGGGAGGTGTGACTCACCTATTGTCCCTCTATGTGTATTGTGTGGCCAACTATGAGGGATGTGTATTGCCTGTGAAATGTCTGTGTGTTATGGGTAAAAGATACTTTTACTAACTTTTGAACCCCTGGTCTGATTTATGCCATTTTTTAATATGTTGTTCCCCTGGGTGAGAGCTATTGAACGGTGACTTAAAGGTGTACCCCCTGTTTTTGGGGTACATCCAGAATGTGGTTAAAATTGTGTCTGTTTTAATTGTGTTAGTTATCTGAGGGGAGGAGACGTGAAGGTTGAACCATGTATATAATTGGCTGTTGTGATAATTATGTGGGTGTAGCCCTTCAGAGGGCACCATTGCATAAAAGGAGATTCCCTGTCATTAAAGAGTAGTTCTGCTCCTGAAACTGTGTGCCGTCCAGTGATTGGGATTGCGGTTGGGATATTGCTATTATTTTACCTGTTGGAAACCTTGCCTGTGGATTTACCCTTTACTTGTTCCTGAGCCTCACTGGGATTATAAGCAGGGATACCCTGGGGAATATTGCCTCTCCGCTACAATTTTCTTTCCACCATATTTCATGCTCATACTGAGTACAAATACAGAAACATGCTTCATTGAAAGATTCTTGTAATTACACCGCCAAGTGTCCAATTATTTTAGAAGAAATTGTCATAATTTAGAACATTATGATAAAAACAATCTGATCACGAAATCTTACTATTAATTACTATAAAATAAAACTGTTTTGTAGTTTCAAAGACTTAAAACTAATTTAGAGCAAAATCCAAAATTCTGTACCAATTAAACAGAGCATAAACATTTAGAGTCAAAAAATAATTTAATATAATTAATCACATTTTTTTGGTGATGAGTATTTGGAATCTTTCTTGCTCTTAATGTCTCAAATATTTGTTTTTTTTATATTAGAGAATATCAAAAGATAACTAGTTTCCACTTCAGTAGCTAAAACAGATAGAGTTACTACTAATATACCTATAATATACTAATAACTACCATAATAAGGGAACCACCATACACACCACCATAATAAGGGAATTGGAAGGAACAACAGTCAAGCTCCTATTCCAAACTTAGAAAAGTACAAGGTTGCCCAAATACCAACCTCAATGACAACATGGCAGGTGGATAACAAAATACAATAATTCAGAACAAAATAGTGGAAAATAAATTAACGATATAAGAAGGTTGGTACTAATTGCAGTTTGGTTACAAAAAAGAAAATCAGATTAAGTTTCCCAAGGCAGGTAATGCTGTTTGGCACAGACATTACATTTTTTGGTGGTCTGAGATCCTTCGGCGCTCATTGCGAACCTCGCGCTGAGCGCATTCGGCGCTCATTGAGAGGCGCTTTTGCTGTTATTGTAAGGTCGGCGCCAATCTGCTTTTTGCGCTTATTGCAAGGCTGTCCCCTGGTGTAGTTTGTGTATTATGAGCAGTGTTGGCGCTCGTTGTGAGGCGCGCAGTGAATGGGTTTTGTGTTTATTGCGATAGTGTGTTTTTTTTTTTTGTATATGTAATTGTGTATGCTAATTAAATAATTAATCAATGAAGAAATGAAAATAGTTTACCTATTTGGAAGTAATAAATGCAAGAAGCACTGTGCTGAAGAGCTGACAATCTGTTGTGATGTTCCTGCAGCATATAATGTAGGTTTGCAGTGTTGTGGAGCTGTAGTGTAAGTGTCAGCAATGTGTGCAGTGTGTAGTGTAAATAGGCTGCGTGCGCGAGGGGATGCCGTTTGTGTAGCTGTGTACTTCCGCATGGTGTAAGTTAGTGGTGTAAAATGGCGGTGAATGTGTATGTGGTACGCGGGATGATGTTGCGTTCTTGCTAAAAGTGTATCTTGTACCTCGTACGGCTTTTTGGAAAAGCCGTATGTGCTTGGTGGTGTTTTGCGGCTTTGGGTCCTGTAGCCTTGTTTTCGGTGGCAATTTTTTCTCTCACTTAGGGGATTTTCGTGTGTCTAAACTCTGGAATTTTGACTTAAATTGAGGTGTAAATTCACTTGCAGAGGTCCTGGGTGCCCCCCCCCCCCCCCTTGCTGTGGGTAAGCTTTTTATATCATTTTTGTGCTAATTTATTGTTTTTTTAATGTTTTCAGGTGCGCGTGGTTCGGCCGTTAGTGTTGTATTTTTCCAAGTTCCGCATCACGAGGGTCCTCATTTATGGCAGACATTTTTTTTGCAAGGCCGCAACTTGATAGAAACAAACGTCATTTTTTTTGAAGGCCGTAACTCTTTTTTCCACCTCTACCACCCCCTACCCTGGTAGCCTACCGTCCCCTTATTCCCAATATTAAGTCTATACCATGAGGAATTGCTGAAAACAATAGCAATATAACATTAACGTTTCTAAGTCAACATAATATATTTGTTTGCTATTGAGACGACCTCTGACCTAGCCTCTCATGTGATTAGGGACTGTCCACGAATCTAGGAAGCTCCTAGGACCAGTTATTGAACAATCATCAGAGAGTTGAGTCCATGTCTTTTAACATGGGGTTGGTAAGTCGCCAGTTTAGTGGTTTAGGTTTGTTCTGTATAGATTATTAATAACATGGTTATTTTTCTTTAACAATATTACATTTGGATAATGTGACAACTTGTATGTTGAATGGGGTATGATAAGAGCCTATTGCCCAAACCTCTCCCCACAGGTGTGACCAGTTCTTGTTACCTCTCTACAGCAGGAAGAACTTTCAGCCGTTAGGTTAGACTGAGAGATGTCTGTGGTCTTGTGTAGCATAAAGATCTTTCTAAGTTCTGAAAAGAACTTACTCCAGTAATCAGGATTCCCAGCATCAATAATTAAATCCACACATTAATTATGTGAACCAGTTATAACATAACATTTATTGAAACAACCGACATATTTATACCATACTCTTAGCAACAAAAAACAATCAATCCAAATTTGCATCCATGGTTACCCCAATCACCTTCTAACTCACGTTAACACCCATGCATGCAAGTCTAAGAGAATCACTCATTGTTTTCCCTTTTCCCCGTTGTATTCTTGGTAGAGGGTAATTACACACAATAGACATAGGAACACGTCTAAGGGCTTGTGATAATGGAAAGAGACTCTTGTGTCATGTGACTCCTGGGGTCAGTTATCTCCCTAATCTGGATAACAAGGACTAGTCCAGTACTAAGAAATATTGGGCATATAAAATATTTCCCTTGTAAGTGCTACCCCCCCCCCAAAGCACAATGTAGACATACATCCCATTACTCCTATCATGTTCCCATGCACACCCCAACTATAAACATGTGTGCCATATTATGGACCTAGTGGTACCCAGGCAATTTCCACTATTCCATGATTCTAACAGGCATAACAAGGTATAACACACAAATCACAATGTCCCCAATGATAACCCATCTCAGTGGGCCCCATTTCCTGGCACAATAATCCTATCTGATAAGGCTGAGGGCATCGGTCTGTAAGGTATTGCACAGCTGGTACCTTGGCATGCTACAGCCATGACAGATATGTTTAATCTCACCTGCCTTTTTCTGTCCATTCTTATAGAGTTTTAATATATCTGTTTTTATAGGATAAATAGCATAGAGGGAATCGCTGTCCAGAACAACTTACTTTGGATGTTTCCATATATTTATGTATTATTTGAAGTGACATCACTAATATAGTTGTCGTATTGCGAGTTGTCCCGTTGTGGGACCGCGGGACTTAGGCTGCAATGAGCACCGAAGGAACTCTTTGCAGGGCTCGCAATGAGCGCCGCAGGACCAAAACCCGTAAATGCAACTGCGGCCCTCGCATGCTGAGGCCCGTAGTTGCGGGGCTGCACTAAATTACGGATTTAATACCGAATGATGGAACTGCAACGAAAAGCAAAAAAAAAAACAAATATGCCTAAAAATAACTTACACACTCACACAGAGCACAGGGGGAGAGCCAGGGAGCCTGTGAGTGAGGTTGCAAGTTAATTTGAGGCATATTTGGTGTTTTTTCATGCTTGAAAATCACCGAAGCGAGAACAAAGTGGCGGCCAAAAAGACGTAACAGGATGAAAACGAGGCAGAAGGCAGTAAAAAAGATCCCCATGCCAGTAACATTTAACATTAAGTCAGTAACACTCATCTCGAGGCCCCTAAACTACATGGGGGGGGAGAGGCTTGACATGAGCACTGACGTTGCTCATTGCAAAGCAGGAAAGTTGCGGCTTGCCAAAAACGACAAGCGACATTGAGGCACTTGCAATGAGCGCCAAAGGAATTCATTGCGAGTCATGCGATGAGCACCAAGGGCGCTCACCGCATGGCTTGTGATGAGCGCCGAAGGTGCTCAGAGGGGCCATAGCCTCGCATTGTGTGGCAAACAGCATTGCCTGGCTTAAAATTTTATTGACAGGCAAGTCGCTAGTCACATATATAGTTGTCAGCAAACAAATGTTGCTAAAGCTCGCAAGAACTGCGTCCCTCGCAAAGCGAGGGATGCAGTTCGCTCCGCAAATGTGGACCCTCGCGAAGCGAGGGGCCACATTTGCGGAAGGTGGAGGCTCCAACGTCGGCTGTGTTTGTCCGCAAATGCTGACCCTCGAAAAGCGAGGGGCCACATTTGAGGAGGTGGAGGCTCAAAGGCGCCTCACACGCGGTTAACAGGCACACGCACGACTTAGAAAAAAAAAACGACCTGGGAACCAACCTTAATGGAACAAACACCCACACGCAAGAAAAATACGACCATAACGGCCGGACCGCGCGCACCTAAAAACAGTTAAAACACACCAAATACTCACAAAAAATACATAAAAAGCTTACCAACAGCAAGAGGGGCATCCAGGACCTCTGAAAGTGAAGTTACACCTCCATTTAAGTCCAAATTCCCAAGTTCAGACACACGAAAATACCCTAAGCAAGAGAAAAAATGGCAGCCAAAAAAACGAAAACGAGGCTCAAAGCCCAGGACTGCCTAGTCACACACACACACACGCGACCTCGGAACCAACCTTAACGGAACAAACACCCACACGCACGAAAAAAACAACCATAACGCGCACCTAAAAAAAGTCAAAACACACCAAATACTCACAAAAAATACATATAAAGATTACCCATAGCAAGGGGAGGGGGCATCCAGGACCTCTAAAAAGTGAAAACCAGACTCTGCATCGACTATGTAATTTTCCCTGGGAGTTTTGACATGGATCCCCCTCCGGCATGCCATAGTCCAGGTGTTAGTACCCTTAAAACAACTTTTCCATCACTATTGTGGCCAGAAAGAGTCCCTGTGGGTTTTAAAATCCGCCTGCCCACTGAAGTCTATGGCGGTTCGCCGGGTTCGCCGGTTCGCAATCATTTGTGGCAATTCGCGTTCGCGGTTCGCGAACCGAAAATGTTATGTTCGCGACATTACTAGAAGTTACATCTCCATTTAAGTTCAAATTCCCGAGTTCAGATACACGAAAATCCCCTAAGTGAAAAAAAACGAAAACGAGGCTCAAAGACCCAGGACTGCCCAGCCACCTACAACTTACCCAAGAAGGGATCCGAGATTAGCACGGAGACCTGCATTAACCCCACATTAACCATAGCAGTGTGGGTCCCGATCGCACGCGATCGGGGACCCCCGCTGCAATGAAAATTCTAAATTCCTGCATTACGGGAACTTAAAGGACAAAAGAAAACAAATATACACTATCACCCTGTCACTCATGGTGGTCAATACAGACCCCCATAAGCACTTAATTAACCCCCTCACTCATGGGGGTCAATACAGACCCCCATAAACCCCTAATTAACCCTGTCACTCATGGGGGTCAATATAGACCCCCATAAGCCCTTCATTAACCCTGTAACTCATGGGGGTCAATAAAGGCCCCCATAAGTACTTCATTAACTCTGTCACTCATGGGGGTCAATACAGACCCCATAAACCCCTAATTAACCCTGTCATTCATGGGGGTCAATATAGACCCCCATAAGCCCTTCATTAACCCTGTCACTCATGGGGGTCGATATAGACCACATAAGCCCATAATTAACACTGTCACTCATGGGGGTCAATAGAGACCCCCATAAGCCCTTCACTAACCCTGTCACTAATGCGGGTCAATACAGACCCCCATAAGCCCTTTATAAATTCTGTCACTCATGGGGGTCAATACAGACCCCCATAAGCCCTTTATTAATCCTGTCACTCATGGGGGTCAATACAGACCCCCATAAGCACTTCACTAACCCTGTCACTCATGGGGGTCAATACAGACCCCCATAAGCCCTTAATTAACCCTGTCACTCAAGGGGGTCAATATAGACCCCTATAAGCCCTTCATTAACCCTGTCACTCACGGGGGTCAATGCAGACCCCCATAAGCACTTAATTAACCCCCTCACTCATGGGGGTCAATACAGACCCCCATAAAACACTAATTAACCCTGTCACTCATGGGGGTCAATATAGACCCCAATAAGCCATTCATTAACCCTGTCACTCATGGGGGTCAATACAGACCCCCATAAGCCCTTCATTAACCCTGTCACTCATGGGGGTCAATATAGACCCCCATAAGCCCTTCATTAACCCTGTCACTTATGGGGGTCAATACAGACCCCCATAAGCACTTAATTAACCCCCTCACTTATGGGGGTCAATACAGACCCCCATAAACCACTAATTAACCCTGTCTTTTATGGGGGTCAATATAGACCCCATAAGCTCTTCATTAACCCTTTCACTCATGGGGGTCAATATAGACCCCAATAAGCCCTTCATTAACCTTGTCACTCATGGGGGTCAATACAGGCCCCCATAATCGCTTCATTAACCCTGTCACTCATGGGGGTAAATATAGACCCATATAAGCCATTCATTAACCCTGTCACTCATGGGGCTCAATACAGACCCCCATAATCCCCTAATTAACCCTGTCATTCAGGGTGGTCAAAACAGACCCCCATAGGTTCTTAATTCAACCCTATAACTCATGGTGGTCAATACAAGCCCCCATAGGCACTTCATTAACCCCCTCACTCATGGGGGTCAATATAGACCCCCATAAGCCCTTCATGAACCCTGTCACTCATGGGGGTCAATACAGACCCCCATAAGCCCTTCATAAACCCTGTCACTCATGGGGGTCAATACAGGCCCCAATAAGCCATTCATTAACCCTGTGACTCATGGGGGTAAATATAGACCCCCATAAGCCATTCATTAACCCTGTCACTCATGGGGGACAATACAGACCCCCATAAACCCCTAATTAACCCTGTCATTCATGGTAGTCAATACAGACCCCCATAAGCCCTTAATTAACCCGATAACTCACGGGGGTCAATACAGGCCCCCATAAGCACTTCATTAACCCCCTCACTCATGGGGGTCAATATAGACCCCCCATAAGCCCTTTATTAACCCTGCCACTCATGGGGGTCAATACAGGCCCCCATAAGCACTTCATTAACCCTATAACTCATGGGGGTCAATACAGAACCCCATAAACCCCTAATTAACGCTGTCATTCATGGGGGTCAATATAGACCAGCATAAGGCCTTCATTAACCCTGTCACTCATAAGGGTCAATACAGGGCCCAATAAGCCCCTTCATTAACCCCCTCACTCATGGGGATCAATTTAGACCCCCATAAGTCTTTAATTATCCCTGTCACTCATGGGGGTCAATAGAGACCCCCATAAGCCCTTCATTAACCCTGTCACTCATGGGGGTCAATACAGACCCCCATAAGCACTTCATTAACCCTGTCACTCATGGGGGTCAATACAGACCCCCATAAACACCTAATTAACCCTGTCTTTCATGGGGGTCAATATAGACCCCCATAAGCCCTTCATTAACCCTGTCCATCATGGGGGTCAATACATGCCCCCATAAGCACCTTCATTAACCCCCTCACTCATGGGGGTCAATATAGACCACCATAAGCCCTTCATTAACCCTGTCACTCATGGGGGTCAATACAGGCCCCCATAAGCACCTTCATTAACCCCCACACTCATGGGGGTCAATATAGACCCCCATAAGCCCTTAATTAACCCTGTCACTCATGGGGATCAATAGAGACCCCCATAAGCCCTTCATTAACCCTGTCACTCATGGAGGTCAATACAGACCCCATAAACCCCTAATTAACCCTGTCATTCATGGGGGTCAATATAGACCCCCATAAGCCCTTCATTAACCTTGTCACTCATGGGGGGCGATATAGACCCCATAAGCCCATAATTAACCCTGTCACTCATGGGGGTCAATAGAGACCCTCATAAGCCCTTCACTAACCCTGTCACTCATGGGGGTCAATACAGACCCCCATAAGCCCTTTATTAATTCTGTCACTCATGGGGGTCAATACAGACCCCCATAAGCCCTTTATTAATCCTGTCACTCGTGGGGGTCAATACAGACCCCCATAAGCCCTTCACTAACCGTGTCACTCATGGGGGTCAATACAGACCCCCATAAGCCCTTCATTAACCCTGTCACTCAAGGGGGTCAATATAGACCCCCATTAGCCCTTCATTAACCCTGTCACTCACGGGGGTCAATGCAGACCCCCATAAGCACTTAATTAACCCCCTCACTAATGGGGGTCAATACAGACCCCCATAAACCACTAATTAACCCTGTCTTTCATGGGGGTCAATATAGACCCCATAAGCCCTTCATTAACCCTGTCACTCATGGGGGTCAATATAGACCCCAATAAGCCATTCATTAACCCTGTCACTCATGGGGGTCAATACAGACCCCCATAAGACCCTTCATTAACCCTGTCACTCATGGGGGTCAATATAGACCCCCATAAGCCCTTCATTAACCCTGTCACTCATGGGGGTCAATACAGACCCCCATAAGCACTTAATTAACCCCCTCACTCATGGGGGTCAATACAGACCCCCATAAACCACTAATTAACCCTGTCTTTCATGGGGGTCAATATAGACCCCATAAGCTCTTCATTAACCCTTTCACTCATGGGGGTCAATATAGACCCCAATAAGCCCTTCATTAACCTTGTCACTCATGGGGGTCAATACAGGCCCCCATAAGCACTTCATTAACCCTGTCACTCATGGGGGTAAATATAGACCCATATAAGCCATTCATTAACCCTGTCACTCATGGGGCTCAATACAGACCTCCATAATCCCCTAATTAACCCTGTCATTCAGGGTGGTCAAAACAGACCCCCATAGGCCCTTAATTCAACCCTATAACTCATGGTGGTCAATACAAGCCCCTATAGGCACTTCATTAACCCCCTAACTCATGCTGGTCAATATAGACCCCCATAAGCCCTTCATGAACCCTGTCACTCATGGGGGTCAATACAGACCCCCATAAGCCCTTCAAAAACCCTGTCACTCATGGGGGTCAATACAGGCCCCCATAAGCCATTCATTAACCCTGTGACTCATGGGGGTAAATATAGACCCCCATAAGCCATTCATTAACCCTGTCACTCATGGGGGTCAATACAGACCCCCATAAACCCCTAATTAACCCTGTCATTCATGGTAGTCAATACAGACCCCCATAAGCCCTTAATTAACCCTGCCACTCATGGGGGTCAATACAGACCCCCATATGCACTTCATTAACCCTGTCACTCATGGGGGTCAATATAGACCCCCCATAAGCCCTTTATTAACCCTGCCACTCATGGGGGTCAATACAGGCCCCCATAAGCACTTCATTAACCCTATAACTCATGGGGGTCAATACAGACCCCCATAAACCCCTAATTAACCCTGTCATTCATGGGGGTCAATATAGACCAGCATAAGGCCTTCATTAACCCTGTCACTCATGAGGGTCAATACAGGGCCCAATAAGCCCCTTCATTAACCCCCTCACTCATAGGGATCAATTTAGACCCCCATAAGTCTTTAATTATCCCTGTCACTTATGGGGGTCAATAAAGACCCCCATAAGCCCTTCATTAACCCTGTCACTCATGGGGGTCAATACAGACCCCCATATGCACTTCATTAACCCTGTCACTCATGGGGGTCAATACAGACCCCCATAAACACCTAATTAACCCTATCTTTCATGGGGGTCAATATAGACCCCCATAAGCCCTTCATTAACCCTGTCCATCATGGGGGTCAATACATGCCCCCATAAGCACCTTCATTAACCCCCTCACTCATGGGGGTCAATATAGACCACCATAAGCCCTTCATTATCCCTGTCACTCATGGGGGTCAATACAGGCCCCCATAAGCACCTTCATTAACACCCTCACTCATGGGGGTCAATATAGACCCCCATAAGCCCTTAATTAACCCTGTCACTCATGGGGGTCAATAGAGACCCCCATAAGCCCTTCATTAACCCTGTCACTCATGGAGGTCAATACAGGCCCCCATAAGCACCTTCATTAACCCCCTTTACTCATGGGGGTCGATATAGTCCCTTAAAAGCCCCTAATTATACTTGTCACTCATGGGGGTCAATAGTGACCCCCGTAAGCCCTTCACTAATCCTGTCACTCATGGGGGTCAATACAGACCCCCATAAGCCCTTTTTTTAATCCTGTCAGTCATGGGGGTCAATAGAGACCCCCAAAAGCCCTTTATTAATCCTTTCACTCATGGGGGTCAATACAGACCCCCATAAGCCCTTCATTAACCCTGTCACTCATGGGGGTCAATATAGTCCCCCATAAGCCCTTCCTTAACCCTGTCACTCATGGGGGTCAATACAGACCCCCATAAGCCCTTCATTAACCCTGTCACTCATGTGGGTCAATAGAGACCCCCATAAGCCCTATTAATCCTGTCACTCATGGGGGTCAATACAGACCCCCATAAGCACTTCATTAACCCTGTCACTCATGGGGGTCAATACAGACCCCCATAAGCCCTTTTTTTAATCCTGTCAGTCATGGGGGTCAATAGAGACCCCCAAAAGCCCTTTATTAATCCTGTCACTCATGGGGGTCAATACAGACCCCCATAAGCCCTTTATTAACCCTGTCATTTATGGGGGTCAATAGTGACCCCCATAAGCCCTTCACTAACCCTGTCTTTCATGGGGGTCAATATAGACCCCATAAGCTCTTCATTAACCCTTTCACTCATGGGGGTCAATATAGACCCCAATAAGCCCTTCATTAACCTTGTCACTCATGGGGGTCAATACAGGCCCCCATAAGCGCTTCATTAACCCTGTCACTCATGGGGGTAAATATAGACCCATATAAGCCATTCATTAACCCCTGTCATTCATGGTAGTCAATACAGACCCCCATAAGCCCTTAATTAACCCGATAACTCACGGGGGTCAATACAGGCCCCCATAAGCACTTCATTAACCCCCCTCACTCATGGGGGTCAATATAGACCCCCCATAAGCCCTTTATTAACCCTGCCACTCATGGGGGTCAATACAGACCCCCATAAGCCCTTCATTAACCCTGTCACTCATGGGGGTCAATACAGACCCCCATATGCACTTCATTAACCCTGTCACTCATGGGGGTCAATACAGACCCCCATAAACACCTAATTAACCCTATCTTTCATGGGGGTCAATATAGACCCCCATAACCCTTCATTAACCCTGTCCATCATGGGGGTCAATACATGCCCCAATAAGCACCTTCATTAACCCCCTCACTCATGGGGGTCAATATAGACCACCATAAGCCCTTCATTAACCCTGTCACTCATGGGGGTCAATACAGGCCCCCATAAGCACCTTCATTAACACCCTCACTCATGGGGGTCAATATAGACCCCCATAAGCCCTTAATTAACCCTGTCACTCATGGGGATCAATAGAGACCCCCATAAGCCCTTCATTAACCCTGTCACTCATGGAGGTCAATACAGGCCCCCATAAGCACCTTCATTAACCCCCTTTACTCATGGGGGTCGATATAGTCCCTTAAAAGCCCCTAATTATACTTGTCACTCATGGGGGTCAATAGTGACCCCCGTAAGCCCTTCACTAATCCTGTCACTCATGGGGGTCAATACAGACCCCCATAAGCCCTTTTTTTAATCCTGTCAGTCATGGGGGTCAATAGAGACCCCCAAAAGCCCTTTATTAATCCTTTCACTCATGGGGGTCAATACAGACCCCCATAAGCCCTTCATTAACCCTGTCACTCATGGGGGTCAATATAGTCCCCCATAAGCCCTTCCTTAACCCTGTCACTCATGGGGGTCAATACAGACCCCCATAAGCCCTTCATTAACCCTGTCACTCATGTGGGTCAATAGAGACCCCCATAAGCCCTATTAATCCTGTCACTCATGGGGGTCAATACAGACCCCCATAAGCACTTCATTAACCCTGTCACTCATGGGGGTCAATACAGACCCCCATAAGCCCTTTTTTTAATCCTGTCAGTCATGGGGGTCAATAGAGACCCCCAAAAGCCCTTTATTAATCCTGTCACTCATGGGGGTCAATACAGACCCCCATAAGCCCTTTATTAACCCTGTCATTTATGGGGGTCAATAGTGACCCCCATAAGCCCTTCACTAACCCTGTCTTTCATGGGGGTCAATATAGACCCCATAAGCTCTTCATTAACCCTTTCACTCATGGGGGTCAATATAGACCCCAATAAGCCCTTCATTAACCTTGTCACTCATGGGGGTCAATACAGGCCACCATAAGCGCTTCATTAACCCTGTCACTCATGGGGGTAAATATAGACCCATATAAGCCATTCATTAACCCCTGTCACTCATGGGGGACAATACAGACCCCCATAAACCCCTAATTAACCCTGTCATTTATGGTAGTCAATACAGACCCCCATAAGCCCTTAATTAACCCGATAACTCACGGGGGTCAATACAGGCCCCCATAAGCACTTCATTAACCCCCTCACTCATGGGGGTCAATATAGACCCCCCATAAGCCCTTTATTAACCCTGCCACTCATGGGGGTCAATAGAGGCCCCCATAAGCACTTCATTAACCCTATAACTCATGGGGGTCAATACAGAACCCCATAAACCCCTAATTAACGCTGTCATTCATGGGGGTCAATATAGACCAGCATAAGGCCTTCATTAACCCTGTCACTCATAAGGGTCAATACAGGGCCCAATAAGCCCCTTCATTAACCCCCTCACTCATGGGGATCAATTTAGACCCCCATAAGTCTTTAATTATCCCTGTCACTCATGGGGGTCAATAGAGACCCCCATAAGCCCTTCATTAACCCTGTCACTCATGGGGGTCAATACAGACCCCCATAAGCACTTCATTAACCCTGTCACTCATGGGGGTCAATACAGACCCCCATAAACACCTAATTAACCCTGTCTTTCATGGGGGTCAATATAGACCCCCATAAGCCCTTCATTAACCCTGTCCATCATGGGGGTCAATACATGCCCCCATAAGCACCTTCATTAACCCCCTCACTCATGGGGGTCAATATACACCACCATAAGCCCTTCATTAACCCTGTCACTCATGGGGGTCAATACAGGCCCCCATAAGCACCTTCATTAACCCCCACACTCATGGGGGTCAATATAGACCCCCATAAGCCCTTAATTAACCCTGTCACTCATGGGGATCAATAGAGACCCCCATAAGCCCTTCATTAACCCTGTCACTCATGGAGGTCAATACAGACCCCATAAACCCCTAATTAACCCTGTCATTCATGGGGGTCAATATAGACCCCCATAAGCCCTTCATTAACCTTGTCACTCATGGGGGGCGATATAGACCCCATAAGCCCATAATTAACCCTGTCACTCATGGGGGTCAATAGAGACCCTCATAAGCCCTTCACTAACCCTGTCACTCATGGGGGTCAATACAGACCCCCATAAGCCCTTTATTAATTCTGTCACTCATGGGGGTCAATACAGACCCCCATAAGCCCTTTATTAATCCTGTCACTCGTGGGGGTCAATACAGACCCCCATAAGCCCTTCACTAACCGTGTCACTCATGGGGGTCAATACAGACCCCCATAAGCCCTTCACTAACCGTGTCACTCAAGGGGGTCAATATAGACCCCTATTAGCCCTTCATTAACCCTGTCACTCACGGGGGTCAATGCAGACCCCCATAAGCACTTAATTAACCCCATCACTAATGGGGGTCAATACAGACCCCCATAAACCACTAATTAACCCTGTCTTTCATGGGGGTCAATATAGACCCCATAAGCCCTTCATTAACCCTGTCACTCATGGGGGTCAATATAGACCCCAATAAGCCATTCATTAACCCTGTCACTCATGGGGGTCAATACAGACCCCCATAAGACCCTTCATTAACCCTGTCACTCATGGGGGTCAATATAGACCCCCATAAGCCCTTCATTAACCCTGTCACTCATGGGGGTCAATACAGACCCCCATAAGCACTTAATTAACCCCCTCACTCATGGGGGTCAATACAGACCCCCATAAACCACTAATTAACCCTGTCTTTCATGGGGGTCAATATAGACCCCATAAGCTCTTCATTAACCCTTTCACTCATGGGGGTCAATATAGACCCCAATAAGCCCTTCATTAACCTTGTCACTCATGGGGGTCAATACAGGCCCCCATAAGCACTTCATTAACCCTGTCACTCATGGGGGTAAATATAGACCCATATAAGCCATTCATTAACCCTGTCACTCATGGGGCTCAATACAGACCTCCATAATCCCCTAATTAACCCTGTCATTCAGGGTGGTCAAAACAGACCCCCATAGGCCCTTAATTCAACCCTATAACTCATGGTGGTTCAATACAAGCCCCTATAGGCACTTCATTAACCCCCTAACTCATGCTGGTCAATATAGACCCCCATAAGCCCTTCATGAACCCTGTCACTCATGGGGGTCAATACAGACCCCCATAAGCCCTTCAAAAACCCTGTCACTCATGGGGGTCAATACAGGCCCCCATAAGCCATTCATTAACCCTGTGACTCATGGGGGTAAATATAGACCCCCATAAGCCATTCATTAACCCTGTCACTCATGGGGGTCAATACAGACCCCCATAAACCCCTAATTAACCCTGTCATTCATGGTAGTCAATACAGACCCCCATAAGCCCTTAATTAACCCTGCCACTCATGGGGGTCAATACAGACCCCCATATGCACTTCATTAACCCTGTCACTCATGGGGGTCAATATAGACCCCCCATAAGCCCTTTATTAACCCTGCCACTCATGGGGGTCAATACAGGCCCCCATAAGCACTTCATTAACCCTATAACTCATGGGGGTCAATACAGACCCCCATAAACCCCTAATTAACCCTGTCATTCATGGGGGTCAATATAGACCAGCATAAGGCCTTCATTAACCCTGTCACTCATGAGGGTCAATACAGGGCCCAATAAGCCCCTTCATTAACCCCCTCACTCATAGGGATCAATTTAGACCCCCATAAGTCTTTAATTATCCCTGTCACTTATGGGGGTCAATAAAGACCCCCATAAGCCATTCATTAACCCTGTCACTCATGGGGGTCAATACAGACCCCCATATGCACTTCATTAACCCTGTCACTCATGGGGGTCAATACAGACCCCCATAAGCCCTTCATTAATCCTGTCACTCATGGGGGTCGATACAGACCCCCATAAGCACTTCATTAACCCTGTCACTCATGGGGGTCAATACAGACCCCCATATGCACTTCATTAACCCTGTCACTCATGGGGGTCAATACAGACCCCCATAAACAACTAATTAACCCTATCTTTCATGGGGGTCAATATAGACCCCCATAAGCCCTTCATTAACCCTGTCCATCATGGGGGTCAATACATGCCCCCATAAGCACCTTCATTAACCCCCTCACTCATGGGGGTCAATATAGACCACCATAAGCCCTTCATTAACCCTGTCACTCATGGGGGTCAATACAGGCCCCCATAAGCACCTTCATTAACACCCTCACTCATGGGGGTCAATATAGACCCCCATAAGCCCTTAATTAACCCTGTCACTCATGGGGATCAATAGAGACCCCCATAAGCCCTTCATTAACCCTGTCACTCATGGAGGTCAATACAGGCCCCCATAAGCACCTTCATTAACCCCCTTTACTCATGGGGGTCGATATAGTCCCTTAAAAGCCCCTAATTATACTTGTCACTCATGGGGGTCAATAGTGACCCCCGTAAGCCCTTCACTAATCCTGTCACTCATGGGGGTCAATACAGACCCCCATAAGCCCATTTTTTAATCCTGTCAGTCATGGGGGTCAATAGAGACCCCCAAAAGCCCTTCATTAACCCTGTCACTCATGGGGGTCAATATAGTCCCCCATAAGCCCTTCCTTAACCCTGTCACTCATGGGGGTCAATACAGACCCCCATAAGCCCTTCATTAACCCTGTCACTCATGTGGGTCAATAGAGACAACCATAAGCCCTATTAATCCTGTCACTCATGGGGGTCAATACAGACCCCCATAAGCACTTCATTAACCCTGTCACTCATGGGGGTCAATACAGACCCCCATAAGCCCTTTTTTTAATCCTGTCAGTCATGGGGGTCAATAGAGACCCCCAAAAGCCCTTTATTAATCCTGTCACTCATGGGGGTCAATACAGACCCCCATAAGCCCTTTATTAACCCTGTCATTTATGGGGGTCAATATAGACCCCATAAGCTCTTCATTAACCCTTTCACTCATGGGGGTCAATATAGACCCCAATAAGCCCTTCATTAACCTTGTCACTCATGGGGGTCAATACAGGCCCCCATAAGCGCTTCATTAACCCTGTCACTCATGGGGGTAAATATAGACCCATATAAGCCATTCATTAACCCTGTCACTCATGGGGCTCAATACAGACCCCCATAATCCCCTAATTAACCCTGTCATTCAGGGTGGTCAAAACAGACCCCCATAGGCCCTTAATTCAACCCTATAACTCATGGTGGTCAATACAAGCCCCCATAGGCACTTCATTAACCCCCTCACTCATGGGGGTCAATATAGACCCCCATAAGCCCTTCATGAACCCTGTCACTCATGGGGGTCAATACAGACCCCAATAAGCCCTTCATAAACCCTGTCACTCATGGGGGTCAATACAGGCCCCCATAAGCCATTCATTAACCCTGTGACTCATGGGGGTCAATACAGACCCCCATAAACCCCTAATTAACCCTGTCATTCATGGTAGTCAATACAGACCCCCATAAGCCCTTAATTAACCCTATAATTCACGGGGGTCAATACAGGCCTCCATAAGCACTTCATTAACCCCCTCACTCATGGGGGTCAATATAGACCCCCCATAAGCCCTTCATTAACCCTGTCCTTCATGGGGGTCAATACATGCCCCCATAAGCACCTTCATTAACCCCCTCACTCATGGGGGTCAATATACACCACCATAAGCCCTTCATTAACCCTGTCACTCATGGGGGTCAATACAGGCCCCCATAAGCCCTTCATTAACCCTGTCACTCATGTGGGTCAATAGAGACCCCCATAAGCCCTTCATTAATCCTGTCACTCATGGGGGTCGATACAGACCCCCATAAGCACTTCATTAACCCTGTCACTCATGGTGGTCAATACAGACACCCATAAACCCCTAATTAACCCTGTCTTTCATGGGGGTCAATATAGACCCCCATAAGCCCTTCATTAACCCTGTCACTCATGGGGGTCAATACATGCCCCCATAAGCACCTTCAGTAACCGCCTCGCTCATGGGGGTCAATATAGACCACCATAAGCCCTTCATAAACCCTGTCACTCATGGGGGTCAATACAGCCCCCCATAAGCCATTCATTAACCCTGTGACTCATGGGGGTCAATACAGACCCCCATAAACCCCTAATTAACCCTGTCATTCATGGTAGTCAATACAGACCCCCATAAGCCCTTAATTAACCCTATAACTCACGGGGGTCAATACAGGCCCCCATAAGCACTTCATTAACCCCCTCACTCATGGGGGTCATTATAGACCCCCCATAAGCCCTTCATTAACCCTGTCCTTCATGGGGGTCAATACATGCCCCCATAAGCACCTTTATTAACCCCCTCACTCATGGGGGTCAATATAGACCACCATAAGCCCTTCATTAAGCCTGTCACTCATGGGGGTCAATACAGGCCCCCATAAGCCCTTCATTAACCCTGTCACTCATGTGGGTCAATAGAGACCCCCATAAGCCCTTCATTAATCCTGTCACTCATGGGGGTCGATACAGACCCCCATAAGCACTTCATTAACCCTGTCACTCATGGTGGTCAATACAGACCCCCATAAACCCCTAATTAACCCTGTCTTTCATGGGGGTCAATATAGACCCCCATAAGCCCTTCATTAACCCTGTCACTCATGGGGGTCAATACATGCCCCCATAAGCACCTTCAGTAACCGCCTCGCTCATGGGGGTCAATATAGACCACCATAAGCCCTTCATTAACCCTGTCACTCATGGGGGTCAATACAAGCCCCCATTAGCACCTTCATTAACCCCCTCACTCATAGGGGTCAATATAGACCCCCATAAGCCCTTAATTAACCCTGTCACTCATGGGGGTCAATAGAGACCCCCATAAGCCCTTCATTAACCCTGTCACTCATGGGGGTCAATACAGGCCCCCATAAGCACCTTCATTAACTCCCTTTACTTTTGGGGGTCGATATAGATCCCCATAAGCCCATAATTAACCCTGTCACTCATGGGGGTCAATAGAGACCCCCATAAGCCCTTCACTAACTTTGTCACTCATGGGGGTCAATACAGACCCCCATAAGCCCTTTATTAATCCTGTCACTCATGGGGCCAAGACAGACCCCCATAAGCCCTTTATTAATCCTGTCACTCATGGGGGTCAATTCAGACCCCCATAAGCCCTTCATTAATCCTGTCACTCATGGGGGTCAATACAGATCCCCATAAGCCCTTCATTAACCCTGTCACTCATGGGGGTCAATATAGACCCCCATAAGCCCTTCCTTAACCTTGTCACTCATGGGGGTCAATACAGACACCCATAAACCCTTCATTAACCCTGTCACTCATGGGGGTCAATATAGACCCCCATAAGCCCTTCATTAACCCTGTCACTCATGGGGGTCAATACAGACCGCCATAAGCACTTAATTAACCCCCTCACTCATGGGAGTCAATACAGAGCCCCATAAACCCCTAATTTACAATGTCTTTCATGGGGTCAGTATAGAACCCATAAGCCCTTCATTAACCCTGTCACTCATGGGGGTCAATACAGACCCCCATGAGTCCATTATTAACTGTGTCACTCATGGGGGTCAATACAGACCCCCATTAGCACTTCATTAACCCAATCACTCATGGGTGTCAATATAGACCCTAATAAGCCCTTCATTAACCCTGTCACTCATGGGGGTCAATATAGACCCCCATAAGCCCTTCATTAACCCTGTCACTCATGGGGGTCAATACAGACCCCCATAAGTCCATTATTAACTGTGTCACTCATGGGGGTCAATACAGACCCCCATAAGCACTTCATTAACCCAATCACTCATGGGGGTCAATGTAGACCCCAATAAGCCCTTCATTAACCCTGTCACTCATGGGGGTCAATATAGACCCCCATAAGCCCTTCATTAACCCTGTCACTCATGGGGGTCAATACAGACCCCCATAAGCCCTTCATTAACCCTGTCACTCATGTGGGTCAATAGAGACCCCCATAAGCCCTTCATTAATCCTGTCACTCATGGGGGTCGATACAGACCCCCATAAGCACTTCATTAACCCTGTCACTCATGGGGGTCAATACAGACCCCTATAAGCCCCTAATTAACCCTGTCTTTCATGGGGGTCAATATAGACCCCCATAAGCCCTTCATTAACCCTGTCACTCATGGGGGTCAATACAGACCCCCATAAGCCCTTCATTAACCCTGTCACTCATGGGGGTCAATACAGACACCCATAAACCCTTCATTAACCCTGTCACTCATGGGGGTCAATATAGACCCCCATAAGCCCTTCATTAACCCTGTCACTCATGGGGGTCAATACAGACTGCCATAAGCACTTAATTAACCCCCTCACTCATGGGAGTCAATACAGAGCCCCATAAACCCCTAATTTACAATGTCTTTCATGGGGTCAGTATAGAACCCATAAGCCCTTCATTAACCCTTTCACTCATGGGGGTCAATACAGACCCCCATAAGTCCATTAATAACTGTGTCACTCATGGGGGTCAATACAGACCCCCATTAGCACTTCATTAACCCAATCACTCATGGGTGTCAATATAGACCCTAATAAGCCCTTCATTAACCCTGTCACTCATGGGGGTCAATATAGACCCCCATAAGCCCTTCATTAATCCTGTCACTCATGGGGGTCGATACAGACCCCCATAAGCACTTCATTAACCCTGTCACTCATGGGGGTCAATACAGACCCCTATAAGCCCCTAATTAACCCTGTCTTTCATGGGGGTCAATATAGACCCCCATAAGCCCTTCATTAACCCTGTCACTCATGGGGGTCAATACATGCCCCCATAAGCACCTTCAGTAACCGCCTCGCTCATGGGGGTCAATATAGACCACCATAAGTCCTTCATTAACCCTGTCACTCATGGGGGTCAATACAAGCCCCCATTAGCACCTTCATTAACCCCCTCACTTATAGGGGTCAATATAGAGCCCCATAAGCCCTTAATTAACCCTGTCACTCATGGGGGTCAATAGAGACCCCCATAAGCCCTTCATTAACCCTGTCACTCATGGGGGTCAATACAGGCCCCCATAAGCACCTTCATTAACTCCCTTTACTCTTGGGGGTCGATATAGACCCCCATAAGCCCTTCATTAACCCTGTCACTCATGGGGGTCAATACAGGCCCCCATAAGCACCTTCATTAACTCCCTTTACTCTTGGGGTTCGATATAGACCCCCATAAGCCCTTCATTAACCCTGTCACTCATGTGGGTAATTACAGACCCCCATAAGCACTTCATTAACCCAATCACTCATGGGGGTCAATATAGACCCCAATAAGCCCTTCATTAACCCTGTCACTCATGGGGGTCAATATAGACCCCTATAAGCCCTTCATTAACCCTGTCACTCATGGGGGTCAATACAGACCCCCATAAGCCCTTTATTAACCCTGTCACTCATGGGGGTTAATATAGACCACCATAAGCCCTTCATTAACCCTGTCATTCATGTGGGTCAATATAGACCCCCATAAGCCCTTCATTAACCCTGTCACTCATGGGGGTCAATACAGACCCCCATAAGCCCTTCAATAACCCGGTCACTCATGGGGGTCAATACAGACCCCCATAAGCACTTCATTAACCCCCTCACTCATGGGGGTCCATATAGACCCCAATAAGCCGTTCATTAACCCTGTCACTCATGGGGGTCAATATAGACCCCCATAAGCACTTCATTAACCCTGTCACTCATGGGGGTCAATACAGACCCCAATAAGCCCTTCATTAACCCTGTCACTCATGCGGGTCAATACAGACCCCATAAGCCCTTCATTAACCCTGTCACTCATGCGGGTCAATATAGACCCCCATAAGCCCTTTATTAACCCTGTCACTCATGGGGGTCAATACAGACTCCCATAAGCCCTTCATTAACCCTGTCACTCCTGGGGGTCAATATAGACCCCCATAACCCCTTATTAACCCTTTCACTCATGGGGGCCAATACAGACCCCCATAAGTACTTAATTAACCCCCTTACTCTTGGGGGTCAATATAGACCCCCATAAACCACTAATTAACCCTGTCACTCATGGGGGTCCATACAGACCCTCATAAGCCTCTATTTAACCCCATCAGTCCCATAAGGGTGTATTAAGACTGTTGTAAGCCTGTTACAACCCAACATTAACCACATAAGTGCCATGACGGTCCTCAAGGACCATTATGACACTAAGTATAAACACTACACTGCACTACACCCCCCCAATAAAACATTACACTACCCCTAATAACCGCCACCAGTCTAATTTCATTAAATAAAAAAAACTAAAGTCACAAAAAATAAAAAATCGACATTACATAAAATAAAAAGCCTAAGTCACAAAAAATAAAAAATCTACATTACAGAAAATAAAAAAAACTAAGTCACAAAAAATAAAAAAAGGAACATCATAGAAAATAAAAAAACACATTACAACCTACCCCCTACTACAGAAAAAAAAAATTACACACCTGAAAAGGAAATAAATATAATACATACAATACAATACATACAATATAATACATACAATACATACAATATAATACATACAATACAATACATACAATATAATACAATACAATTAAATGCAATACAATACACCCCTATCTAATATACAATACATTCTATCTATCTAATATACATCCCCCAATCTAATGATTAAATACCATAATCTAATATACATCATATCTATATAATATACATCACACAGTCTATGTAATATACAATAAATACTATCTATCTAAGATACATCCTATCTATATAATATACATCCCCCAATCTATCTAAATAAATACCATAATCTAATATACATCCTATCTATATAATATACATCCCCCAATCTATCTAAATAAATAACACAATCTAATATACAATACATGCTATGCTATCTATATAAAACACATACCCCTAGCTAACATACAATAAATGCTATCTATATATAAAATAATCTAATTCTAAGCTAAAATGAAATAATTAAGACCACTTACCTTTGCAGATGTCCATTCAGATCAGCCACCTAGGGAAAAAAAAAATCAAAAAAATGTAGTGTAACACATTTACAGTACATAAATAAACATTCTAAACATTCTAAATATTCTACTCACCTTTCCGACATGTCCCGTCCTTATTTTTTTCCTCTTCTCCGTTGCGGCATCTGTTAAAAAAAACATAACATTAATACACATATATAAACATAAAAACTAAATAAAATAAACATAATCTACATTGTACTTACCTCACCGCAATGTCTCCGGCCTCCTCTTCTGCCCCGACCTGTAAAAAAAAAAAAATAAGGTACTTCACAGACTCACGCACTCATGGACATCCCCGACGCTAAGGAGGCTCCCGGAGACTTTTCCGGAAGAAAATAGGCAATGGCGCCTTCTGATTGAAAACGCTGTCTATCAAATTCACCAAATCAGGAGGCGCCAATGTGTGAGACAATAGGAAAGGGATACACCCTAAAATCCCACTCCGATTGGATAATGCACCTGTCAATCTTTATTTAAACCAATCACAAGGCGCAGATGCCTTCAGCCAACCACAATGGAATACAGCCCCACAGGGTGATTGGCTGGAGGCATCTGCGCATTCTGATTGGTTGCACTGACAATAGCCAATCACAATGGAATACACCCCCACGTACTGATTGGTGAAGGATTTGCGCCTTCTCATTGGCTATTGTCAATGTCAATCAGTATTACAGCCAATGGGAAGGCGCATATGTCTTCACCAATCAGTACGTGGGGGTGTATTCCATTGTGATTGGCTGATGGCAATAAAGCCTTCGGATTGGTTCAAATAAAGATTGACAGGTGCGTTATCCAATCAGCGTGGTATTTTGGGGTGTATCCCTTTCTCATTGGTTCACAATTGGCTTCTCTTTGGCTGAATTTGATAAACAGCATTTTCAGCCAATCAGAAGCCGCCATTCCCAATTTTATTCTGGAACACTCCATAGGAAGGTCATTAGCGTTGGGGACATCCGCCAGGTCGGATGTGTGTTGTTTTTTTTTTTTTTAAACAGCGCGGATGCTTCTAGGGCCCCTCCGGGGCAGAACATGAGGAGGCCGGAGACATCGCGGGGAGGTAAGTACAATTTAGATTGTGTCTATTTCACTTTGTTTTATGTTTATGTATGTGTGCTAATGTAATGTTTTTTTTTAATAGGGGCCGCGACGGAGAAGCCAAGATGAAGGACGGGACATGCTGGAACGGGACATGCTGGAAAGGTGAGTATAATATTTAGAATGTTTAGAATGTTTATTTATTTTCTTTAAACGTGTTGTAGTAATTTTTTTAATCTTTTTTACCCTAGGTGGTTGGTGATCTAAAGAAACATGTCAAAGGTAAGTGGTCTTAATTATTTTATTGTAGCTTAGAATTAGGGTTGCTATATAGAGATAGCATGTACTGTATATTAGATAGATAGGGGGATGTATAGTATATAGATAGTATTTATTGTATATTAGATAGGGGGATGTATATTAGATAGATAGTATTGTATATTAGATAGGGGGATGTATATTAGATAGGGGGATGTATATTACATAGGGGGGTGTATATTAGATAGGGTGATGTATATTAGATAGGGGGATGTATATTAGATAGGGGTGTATTGTATTGTATTTAATTGTATTGTATTGTATGTATTATATGTATTTTCCTTTTCAGGTTTTTTTTTTTTCTGTAATGTATTTATTTTATATAAATGTATTTTTGGTGATTTTAGTTTTTTTTAGTTTATGTAATGTAGATCTTTGATTTTTGATGACTTTAGTTTTTTTGATTTCTGTAATTTCAGTGGTGGGGGTTATTAGGGGGTAGGTAGTGTAGGTGTTAATAGGTTAGTGAAGAGGGTGTTTAGTTGATATTTAATGTTTTATTTGGGGGGTATAGTGCAGTGTAGTGTTTATACTTCGTGTCATGATGGTCCTTGAGGACCATCATGGCACTTATGTGGTTAATGTTGGGTTGTAACAGGCCCATAATGGTCATAATATACCCTTATGGGACTGATGGAGTTAAATAGAGGCTTATGAGGGTCTGGATAGACAACCATAAGTGACCGGGTTAAAATGGTGTATTGCTTACACTAGGTCATGAGGGTCCTGGATAGTGTTATTACATGCGTTCATTAGTGTGTTAGAGGGGTCTATATAGTTGAGGCACACAGTACACTCATATTGTGTGGCAATCAGCATTTCAACACTTTCTTTTATTGACCGTCATTTTTTGACGGGCAAGTCGCTAGTAAGATATAATGCCAAGAGACATTCTTGAAATGACAAGCCACATAGTACATTGTGTTTACTGTTACTATCTGTGTGTACTTTGTACAGTCAGTGTGTACATAACAACTGAGAGAAATTGAAACTAAACAGATTTGCTTGGAATAGAAACCTAAGTCTTCACAAACTGCGCTGATTCTCTTTCTCTGAATCACAAAGGAGTTGCTTAAAAATATGTAAAGCTAGCTGTACGGCACAATAACATCTCAGAACACAAGCCCTACAACATGGGTCAGCAACCTATAACTCTGGAGACAAATGGGGCTTAGTGCAAGTCCAGATATGACCCTATTGTCGGATATGTTGGCCTGGCATTATTCTTATTCTAATGTTTTGGGCTCTATTCTGGCTTTTAATGATGCAAAAGTCTATTTAATTGCCTTAATTTCCTGATTATCTGTACATAAACCGTTTATATTAGTGATAGGGTTTTATAAAACAGATTTTATTGAAAGATTTAGTCATTACAAACCCAAAATTCATCAAATGTCCCATTATTTTAGAAGAAATTGTCAACATTTAGAACATTATGATGTTACCAATCTGATCAAGAAATGTTGGCCTAGACAATGCTATAAAATATAAGCTACTTAAAATCTCAAAGACAAAAATTAGCACAAAATACAACATTTTCTACCAATTAAACAGAGCATAAGCACTTAGACTAAAAAAATAATTTAATAACACTAATTTGATGAGTATTTGGAATCTTTCTTGGCCTTAATGTATCAAATCAAAGTTGAAGATTATCAAAGGTTAACTAGTTCCCCTCTAGTAGCTAATCCAGGGAGCGTTACTACTAATATACAAATAAAAGACTTTTCCCAGTCATGAATGGTTTGTTTTCTCTGAAAATAAGCTACACTGCTTAGTTTGTACTGCAATATTTCAAGCTCAGCTCCAACAATATATGGACCGGGATCTACCAGATGTGCAAGCCGGGTTCCTCAGAGGAAGAGGCACAAGAGATCAAATAGCCAATGTCCGATGGATAATAGAGAAAGCAAGAGAGTTCCAGAAATACATTTACTTCTGCTTCACAGACTATTCTAAAGCCTCTGACTGTGTGGATCATAACAAACTGTGGCACGTCCTTAAAGAGATGGGAGTACCAGATCATCTCATCCTCCTCCTAAAGAATCTGTATGTGGACTAGGAAGCCACGGTCAGAACCGAACATGGGACAACAGAATGGTTAACGATCGGAAAAGGAGAGCGACAAGGTTGTATATTGTTACCTTATTTATTCAACTTATACCCAGAGTATATCATGGGTAAGGCCGGACTGGATGAGTCCAAAGCCGGAATCAATATTGCTGGAAGAAATATCAACAACCCCAGATACGTTGATGATACTACTCTGATGTCTGAAAGTGAGGAGGAACTAAAGGAGAGTAAAGAAGAAAGTACAAAAGCTGACCTGCCGCTCAATGTTAAAAGATTATGGCAAACAGCAATCTTAGTTACTGGAAAAAAAAGATGGAGAAGAAGTGGAGACAGTGATAGATTTTATTTTTCTGGGTTCTATAAAGAAGTATGTAAGGAGATCCGATCAATCAGTACTACTGGAAACTAAGCCAAACTGTTCACTGGAAGGTATGATCATGAGGCTGAAGCTCAATTTTTTTGAGAAGGCACAATTCTCTAGCGAATACTCTGATTTTGGGAAATATTGAAGGCACACGAAGAAGGGGGCAACAGAGCTGGAGATGGATAGATGAGGTTACTGTAGCAATGAACATGAACTTGATGGAGCTTAGAGGGGCAGTGACTGACAGATGTACCTTGCATGCTGTGGTCCATAGAGTCACAGAGAGTCAGACACGACTGATCTACTAAACAACAACAAAAGTGCAATATTGCTGAACTCCATGTAAGATTGAACATATCACAAATGTTACATGTTTATTACAATGTGACTGAACACATTTAGTTACACAATGTTAATGTGATATTTTATATGTTTTTAACATGTAGAGACTGCATCACACCCACATAATAAGGGCAGGGGAGGAACAAAAGTAAAACCCCTATTCTATGCTTAGAAACGTGCAAGGTTGATCAAATATCACCCTCAATTACAACATGGCAGGTGGAGAATAAAATACAATAATTCAAAACAGAACAAAACACTGGAAAATAAATGAACAATTTAATAAAGTTAGTTGCAATTGCAGTTTGGCTAAAGAAAGAAAAATCAGTTTCAGTTTCCCAAACCCTCAGTCCATGAGCCAAAGGATACCCATTGTCAGTATTGTCATGACCCAAAGATGAGGGGTACACGTACGTATACTTTATTCATCTCAGCACCCAGCAATTCAATTCAGATCAGAACAACATTCACGGAGAAGCAGATAAATTGCAGCTCACACTGTTTTGTAGTGCAGACACAGACAGACTGGCAACTTTATTCTTTTTACACAGTTATTTAACAAACACAAAAATATTTCACTCCCACCCCACACCGTTCCCACTGCCTTCTCAACCTTCCTTCCACTCAGGTATATCTGATCTGGTTTGTTTCTCCTGTCATTAGGTTAGAGGGAAGGAGTGTTACAATAAACTAACTTCATGCTCTATGACTATCTGAGGCCAGAGACATACACATCCAATAATTTTCCCAATTCTACATCAGCACCAGAAGTTTCTGCTTAATGTGTCAACCGACATCTCCCCTCAGTACCCTCTCTAACAGAACAAACGTAATAAACTATCTTTGTCCTGTAACCTTTCATATTAAGTCCTAGAGACTACTTCTGAGAGCAAATACAAACTTTATACAATTACTCAAATCATCCTACTAAATCAGATCACTATTGTAAACATTACAGCATTACTAAATACTTTGTTACCTGAACATTATACATTACTAGCAAATTGCCCCTCAAAAAATGATGGTCATAAAATTGTAAGGCAGGTAATGCTGTTTGCCACACAAAATAAGGCTTTTGCTCCTCTAAGTACCTTTGGCGCTCATTGTGAGCCTCTCCCCTTGTTTACTTTTGGTCATCTGAGCACCTTTGGTGCTCATTGCAAGCCCTGAGCGAGCCTCTCCCTTTGTGTACTTTTGCTCCTCTGAGCACCCTCAGCGCTTTTTGTGAGCCCCGCGCTGAGAGCCTTTGGCTCACTATGAGCACCTTCGGCCTGTTCAATGCTATTTTTATTTTTTGTATATATATATATATTTTTTTTATAATTAAATAATTAATTAAATAATAAATTAATATACTTTACCTATTTGTAATTAATATATGCATCATTCAATTTCCTGAAGAGCTGACAATCTGTTTCTATGTTCCTGCAGCATACAATGTACATTTGGACTGTTGGTGACCTGAGGAGTAATTGGCAGCAATGTGTGCAGTGTGTAGTGTAAATGGGCTGCGTGCACGAAGGCAAACTATTTGTTTTGTTGTGTAAAGCGCCATTTTAGAATGGTAATTTTATTAGTTGCAAGTTAGTGTTGTAAAATTGCGGTGCTTGTCTGTGTTACGCGGGTCTCGAGCATTTTCTGTCCTTTTTAAAAGTGTATTTTGTACCTTGTACAATCCTGGGTAAAAGTCTTATGTGCCTGGCGACGTTTTGCGTAGTTAGGGGGTCGTGTAGCCTCGATTTTTTCGTCCACCATTGTTTTTGTCGCTTAGGCAATTTTCGAGTGCAGAAACTTGACGCATTCTGTGTAAATTCGCATGCAACCTCACTTCCCGACGTCCTGGCTGTCCCCCCATGCTGTGTGTGATACAGTATATTTTTTTATTTTATTTGCGTTTTTGGATGTGCGCGGTTCGGCAGTTAATTTTTGGACCTCAGATTTTTATTAAGTCCTGCGGCTCGTATTTGTTTTTTCAGTCCCGCTTTCCAGTCTTATGTGCCTGGCGATGTTTTGCGTGGTTAGGGGTTCTGTAGCCTTTTTTTTCAGGTTTTTTTTGGCCGCCATTTTTTTTCTTCGAAACTCGGCAAATTTGGGTTAAATTTATGTGCAACCATCCACCCAGACATCCTGGATGTCCCCCCATGTTGTGTGTGATGTTTCTTTATGTTTTCTTTTTATTTTCTTTGTGTTTTTGTTGTTTTTGGATGTGGGCGTTTCGACCGTTATCTCCGTATTTTTGTTTTCTAATCCCGTGGCTTGTATTTTTTTGGGGGAAATTTTTATGGATCGTAATTTTTCCACACAATTCCACACAACTGCTATGGGTCTCGCATTGTGAATTGTATAATTGAGATTTCTGTTGATCTGTTGTTCCGCGGGTCGTAGGGATGAGCGCCTACGGCGCTCATCTCCACCAGCGCAAGGAGCGTCTTGGGCGTGTCTTGCCAGCAACTGTGGCCCTCTATATTGTTCATTGGCCTTTGGTGTGCTCTATTTCTAAAGGGATATCCTGTATCTTTTGTGCACATAGATACAAATACACTTAAAATTTTAGGTGTGCGGTAAACATATGATAGTAGTGGAAACTGGGTTGTTTCGTGTGCAAAAATCTGAACGTGCCCAGGACATCAAAAACCTAAATACACCATTGGTACCTATATTAAGTTTCAACTGTAGTTGAATCTCTACCCACAATCCACAGAGTCCTTATCATGAGGAATTGCACAAAATGTCAGTAATACATTATAATGTCACAATACAGGGCCAGCTCTCCATCCATGCACAGGCCTCCTGTCTACACCTCACCAGCTTGAGAAGACAGCAGAATTTCTGTAGCCTTTCATCAGACAGCCAATCTACCACCTATGTCTTAAACAGAAGTTATCATTATTGTGCAGGGTACATCTTATTTATAAAGAAAGTACAATGTTAAGTAAACCCAAAGAGCCTCATTCAATTAGGAGGAGCAAGTTATAGATGTATAGGTCGTATGTCTGTGGGCCTGCTGCGGTCCAAGTGCTTGCACGTTATGGTGCTATTCAATTGGCCGAGCCCGCAAGTCCCGTCCTGAAAGCCAAAATCGTAACCCATGACATCGTATGTAGCATTTCTGGGCCTGAACATGATAAAGTAAGCAAGCCCATAACTCCCTAGTCAGAAACAGCCAATAGAAATGGAGCCAGTCACAGACATGTCAATCAAACAGTGATACATGCTCTGATATACCCCTGCAGGGTCCCCACATGAACCCCATGATGCAGGAGTCCCAATCGGGACCCTCACATTGTCCCCACATTAACCCTTGCTGCAGGGTCCTGATTAGGACCCCCGCAGAATTTTACATTTTTAGTTTCCTGCACAGGTTCTTAAAAGTCCTTAAAGGACTCACGATACAATTCTAATTAACTCCTGTCTAAAATTAAACCATCACTCATGGGGCTCTATACAGAACCCCATGAGATTCTAATTAACCCCACCAGTCCCATAAGGACCTATATAGACTCTTATGGGACAATAATTAACCCTGACATTAACACTATAAGTGCCATGAGGTTCCTCCAGGACCCTCATGACACTAAGTCTAAGCACTACCATACACTACACTATTAGCCACCCAAATAATCTAATAAATCTAAATTAACCCCCTCTAAGTAATAAACCCCCTCTAGTTAATTGTCCCCCTCTAAGTAATTAACCCTAGTTAACCCTCAGCATATGAAACAGCAGAAATGCTGGGTTTAAAAGTACACTAATATTTGTAATAACTTCAATCTGGTCTATACACATCTTCCAAAAGTTGTGTATCAGCGGACACCTCCACCATTTATGTGAGTAAGATCCTTTTCCACCACATTTTCTCCAACAATCTTCTGAGTTTAATGTGTTAATTATTTTCATATTCGTTGGTACCAAATGCCACCTCTGAATTAACTTAACATAAAGCTCTCTATATGAGATACAAACAGTAGTTTATTTTATTAAAGAACAATCTTTAAAACAGTTTTCTTCCGACCACATACATTTAAGTTCATGTTACCATTTAATCATTCTTTTTGTTTTAGATCTATCCACTCTAGATCTTAACATTTTATTGCATTTGGAAATAAAATGAGTATCTTGGCCCCTAACAAGGATATGTTCTATAATCTCTATACTTATCCAAGGAAATACCACAAGATTTCAGTTCAGTTTTTATAGTCATATACTCCAACCAGGTTATATTAGAAGCCTGAAATGTTTGTACTAGTTTTGAGTAATATATACAGGCATTATTTTCAAACAAGTCCCTAAATTTGTAATTCTGGCTATCTTCCATTTATGAATATCTATGTTCTTATTATTATAATGGAGAAGTCTTAAAGGAGCTACAAGTGATGGATATTTGGCTAAGTCCCATATGTTTATTTTTTTATACCAAAAATGTAATATTGTGCGTATACCTCCAAACAAAAACGAGACCAGCTTCATATCTAATCTAGGACGCCATAATAATAGTTCAATTGGAAAATCCCCTATGAGGTCCTTTTCTAATTTAAGCCATTTGTAATTTCTAGCTGATAGATTCTAACACAATAGATGATTTATCAGAATAGAATTATGTATATCTGACAAAGAGGGGGCAGTTAATCCTCCTCTTTCATTTTTAATCAGGGTTTCTTATTGTTATTTATATATTTATTCAGCAGTCTTTGCAAAAGATTAAGCAAATATATGGGTACTACTTGTGGCATACATCTCCAGATATACGTTATTTTGGGAACGATCAACATTTTCATCAAAGCGATCATACCTGACCATAATAAATGTTCAGGTTTCCAATCAGTATAGACTGTCTGATCTGTCTATACATTATCATAATGTTCTCTTTTAAAATTGATTTGATCGAAGATGTAAAATATATTCCCAAATGTCTTATACCCTTGCTATTCCAATTACGTTTAAATGTCTAAATGTTTGATTTCATTGTCTCTCAATCCCAACATTAAAGTATCAGACTTCATCTCATTAATCTTTAGATATGAGAATTTATTATATTTTTCAAGCAGGTTAAATAAAACTGGCAAGGACGTATCTGGATCTGTTAGAGTTAGTACCATATCATCTGCAAACATCAATATCTTGTGTTGGTTTTCTCCAATATTTATTCCCCCAATTAGGTCTGACATTCGGATTAGTTCAGCCAGTGGTTCCAAAGTTAAGATAAAAATTAAGGGCGACAGAGGACATCCCTGTCTAGTCCCATTCAATATACTAATTTTTTCCGTTTCAAAGTCAATGCTAGTAACTATTTTCTATACAATGCCATAACCGCTTTAGTGATAAAGTCTTCTAGCCCAAGTTTATTTAAACGGCTTCAATATATGTCCAATTTACCTTATTGAATGCCTTCTCTGCGTCCAATGAGATGGTAAGTAAAGGGATATCTCTATTTTTGGCATATGATAATAGGTTGATAAGTATTCTTGTATTCTCTGAGCCTTGTCTCTTGTGCATAAATCCCATTTGATCATAATTATTCAAATTGGATATATATCTATTCAGCCTATTGGCTAATATCTTGGCATATATTTTCGTATCAGTATTTAATAAAGAGATTGGTCTATAGTTTTTATATATTTCCGGATCTTTCCCCTGTTTGGGGAATGTTATCCCTAGGGATGTTAACAATATTAGCCTCCTTCATTTCTGTGGGCATATGGCCTGAATTTTTAATTTCGTTAAACACACTACAAAGAACTGGACTAAGTTCTCTTGAAAAAAGTTTGTATTATGCATTAATGAAGCCCTCTAGTCCTGGATATTTATTCCGTTTTAAATCTGCAATAGTTTGTTCAACTTCTTTTAAGGAAATGTCTTTATTCAGTTCTATTAATTCCTCATTAGTTATTTTAGGTAACCTTATATTCCTCTGGAATTCTTTTATATATATTTTAGTTTTTTTTGAGAAGTTCTAATCCAGTTCTAGATTATATAACGATTGATAGTACGTCTCAAAGATCTTTCCAATTTCTTTAGGATGACTATGTTTCATATTATTATACCATTTATTCTTTGTTTTACCCTGTGTTTTTTTAATTTTGTTCATTAGAATCTTTCCTGCCTTATTACCTAAAATATAGTGGTCTTGTTGAGACCTAAGTATTACGTTCTCAGTTTGAATCAGAAGAATTTTCTGTATTTTTACTTTTACTGTCTTGATTTGTAAACGTACTATCTGGGGAGTTTTTATTCTTATTTTGCAAATGATTAACTTCAATATAAAGTTTTTTACCTCCATTCTTTTTTAGGTAAGCACTTCTAGCCATACAAAGTCCTCTGACAAACTGCACCAAACTGTAATATCCAAAGGGATGGATTGTTTATTTATTGCAAAAAAACTAGTAATTTCCTCTTTTAAGTTGTTCTTCTGATTTTAACTGAATACCGTCCATTTTCTAATGTCTAGTCTTATCTGAGGCTTGAGAATCTTCCATAATCATACTTAACATAGAATGGCCTGACCACAAAATATCTCCTATCTTAACGGACTTCACCATTTCCAAGGTATATATATAATAAAAAGTAGTCTATCCGAGTATAGCATTGATGTCTTCCAGAGAAGTAGGTATAGCCTTTTACCTCCGGATTGAGGGATCTCCAAGAATCACATAAACCATTTTTAGAAATTTCTAATGAAAATTGTTTTGCCATTCAATGTAACGGATCTCCTGGCACCCCGACCGGGTACCTCCGTTGATAGACGCGTCCTAGTTTGCGCCGAGGCCTAAAAGCACCGCACCGGACTCCACAACCACCACAGACTCCACAACCGCCGTAGTTTAACTGGAGCCGCGCCGTCTTCCTTCCACCCTGTATGAATCTCCAGCATCCAGGACCGTGTGGGGAAGACCTCTCCTCCAAGGAGAGTACATCAGGAACAAGCGTTCAGTAGTTACAGCTCAAGGGAGTATGCAAAAGCATAGCAATCCCCAGTATGATATAGCGATCCCCTCCAATAACGAGACGAGGCTACGTTTTGAAGGGTCAAGTAGAACTATATCTTTAATGACAGGGGATCTCCTTTTATGCAATGGTGCCCTCTGAAGGGCTACACCCACATAATTATCACAGCCAATTATATACATGGTTCAACCCCCACGTCTCCTCCCCTCAGATAACAGGTAACACAATTAAAACAGACACAATTTTAACCACATTCTGGATGTACCCCAAAAACAGGGGGTACACCTTTAAGTCCAGCACCTTTCAATAGCTCTCAACCAGGGGAACAACATATTAAAAAATGGCATGAATCAGACCAGGGGTTCAAAAGTTAGTAACAGTATCTTACTGGCAGCATGGCAATCCACATCCCCCATAGTTGGCCACACAATACACATATAGGGACAATAGGTGTGGTCACCCCTCCCTGAGGCTCCCTGGCAACTTTGATATAATCAGACATTGTTTAAATCAGCCTTCTTTGTTCTTATCTGAGAATGAAAAACACTTTATACAATCGACTCCCTTATCTCTGGAGTCTCTGTAGAGGATTATCTATCAGCCTAGGTCTGCAAAAGTCTGGGCTAATATTCTGCAGAGCATAAACCAACATACATATAATATAACAGAAGGATCATATTTTAACCAAGAATTAAATAACCATAAAACAGGGTAAAACAGTGATGGGTTCCGTTACAGCTGGGGTCTGAGCGCACAAAACTACCGAATACCGCTCAGATCATCTTCACACAGTTCAATTGCCATGGAGCTAAAGTCTTTCCCATAGTCTTTCATTATATGAATGGGCATAGCTATCTGGGGTATCATGGTTCACACAGGGCAAGTACCGAATGACACCCCTGTATGTAAAGGGCCAGAATGAGTGACATACACTCTTGTATGGCTGAATACTGTGTTTAAAGGGCAATATGTCCCCGGGCCATAGTCGCAGGGCAGGAGGCTGGCAAACAGTCCTCTCCAAGACAAAGTGGCGAAGGGCACTTCGTCACACCATTCTTATTGAAGTGTCTGTTATTCCTTTTTTTGGAAAGCTATTCTATCTAACTTAGGATCTATAGGCATGTTAAAGTCACCACCTATGATCGTCCTACCTCTTTTAATCTGATTTATTTGTTTACAGATTTTCCTCAGATAGTTAATCTGATTAAATATAGGGATCTAGAGATTTGCAATGGTATACTGTACATTTCATCGTTAATCTTTCCCTGCCATATAATAGCTCTCCCCTCTTTGTCAGGGATTTTAGATTGTTTATAGTCAACTTCTTGCTAAATAGAATAGCTACTCCTCTAGATTTAGATTTATGAGATGAGTCAAGGGTTCATTAAAATATCTGCTAGAGAACATAGGGGATTTCCCTTCCTTCCAGTGCGTTTTTTGAAGAAGCACGATATCTGCACCCTCTTTGACAAAACCCTTGCATTTTGAGATATAATTTAAATCCCCATCACTATATTTGTTTATTCTATTTCGAATACCTCTAATGCAGTATTTCCTAGAGTACATTTCCTGATGGATATTCCTGTTATTCTCTATTCCCATATTTATGATCTAGTTTGTATCCACTATTAATAGTGGTCTTGTTGAGACCTACTTCATTTTCTCCTGTTGAACATCTGTTCTAATTAATCTAATACATAAAAATGTTTTTTGTCTGTTATAAAAATTGCAAACGTGCAATACCTAACTGTCTGTCTATAAATATAATAAACCTCTTATAGTGTGCATTTTTGATGACTAAAAAAAGGGAGCTATATTTATCATGTTTTTAATCTAATGTATATTTATGATATTTTACATTTTAGCTATTATCAGAAAGTACAAACATGCATAACTAAGTATATATCAATAATTGTACTAACCATCATATAGTGTGCGATTTTTATTATGAAAATAAGTGCCTTGTGCTTACAGTATCATCCAGGTTTTATATAAAGTGCTATAAGTATCAGTATATTATCCAACTATCTATATGTAAACGGCTATATATATTAATCTATATGTCACATAATATTTTAAAATGTGCCAAAAAGAAACACTGAATGTAAATTTTCTTCTGTTGTATATCCAAAAAATCCAATCTACTATAAATTTACTTATCTTATGTATAGAATATTTTAAAATTGTGCTCGTGAATTTAACTCAATAAAAACATTCTAATTATTTCAAAGCTCAAGTGTAACATGAGTCTTAGTGTCCAAAAAGGTGAATTTAAATTAGTAATTTAAATTAATTAGTAAAGCTAATAAATATGTTAGATCTCTTCTAAAGAAGTACAACTGTTTATAACTTATCATGTATCCAAGATATTTCACAAAACGATTACTGCAAAAATGCTTCATAGTAAGGCAACCCAAATATTAGTATCCTACAACTTAATTTCTATAGATGATATAAGTCTTTTATGTAGGATTTCAGTAATTAATTTCCAGTTACGTCTCAATATTTAACCAATTACCACTTTGGGGCTTTGACTATCAAGTCCGTCCTCTGGATACATTTTGGAGAATTCTCTATTATAATGTCCCATTTGGATAAGAGATGTTCTCCCTCCTTTACTGATGAGATTTTATGCCATTGTGAATCTTTAAATATCAAAAGTCCTTCTGGGAATCTCCATTTATACTTTAGATCTTGCCTTCTCAGGGCTTGTGTAATATCGCCATATGTTTTTCTTCATAATAATGTGGCACGAGCTATATCTGAAAATATTTTTATATCATTGTATGGCGAGAGAAAAGTTTTTTGTTTATAGCTTGTTCCTAGGATATCCTCCTTATCAGAGATATACGTTGAAATCTGACCATAACATCTCTTGGTTGTGAACTTGATATTTTATGAGGCAATGGACTTCTATGAAATGTATCCAGTATGTTTGTTTCTTGGGTAAACCTAATATATGTCTTTAAGATCTTGTTCTGGCACAGAGTCAGGAATTCCCCTGAGTCTGAGATTTTTCCTTCTAGAATGATTTTCCAGGTTAGTTATTTTATATTCAAGATCAATTACTTTATTCTCTAAAGATGTGGTATATGTTATAGCTGATGTATGGTCTTTAGTAAGCGTATCAAATGTATTCTTGATCTCCCTAATTCTGTAATGGATCTCTTCAATAGCTTTATAGTGCTCGCCTATTTGTTGTTTGAGATCTGCAGACAAATTTATTTGAAATTCAGTCAGGATTTCTTTCATTTTTAACAGGTTTAGGAGATCTTCCATTGTTGTATTTGATTCATTGAGATCAGATATTTCGTTATTGCTTGACATACTTCGATTATTCTCCTTTTCAGCTCTTTGAGGTTCGGTATAAGATTTATTTACAGAATTAGCTTTGGGAGAAAAAAATTGGTGGAATTTTCTGTAAAGTCATCTTTTTTTCCATGGATTTTGATTTATTATCCATGTTTATTCATTTTATATCTTATAAAGGAACCTCAGTATATTATAATATTTTAATTTTACACATATACCATAGATTTTAGCCACTCAACTTTCAGGAAAACAAAGTTTCCAGCTTTCTAGTCGTAGGGCTGATCACAGTTTGTAATAGTAATTAATGTGAAGTAGAGACATGTCCTCATCTGCTATGCACAACAGATGCCTATAGAAATGTCCACTTTGGCATCCCATATGGAAATAAACCATAAACTTCTATACGAAGTACGGTTGATATGGATATAATTTTTATGTAGCAAACGCTGTTTACCACGATAGATACGATGTACTTTATAATATGATCATATAGAAATATGTCAAATGTTTAGAAAATAGTTAATTCTGTCCCGTTTTGCTACATTAGAATATAGCTGATTGGCAATGTGCAGAATAACCCTAAAGTTAGTTTACTAGAGACCAATATGTCACAGTATGTGGTTGAAAATAAATACCTCTGGTATGGTAATCCAGATAGTTGGTAAATGCAGTACATGTAGTAGATATACAAATCCAGGCTAAGCTCTGATGACATACACATCAATACAGACAATGTCCAATTTGGTGTCCAAAATCAAAATTGCTTTAGGGCAACTCAGATAAGCAGACTATATAACAGTTTATGGCATGTTTAGAGCAAATGACTTCCTCCAACAGTGATCAAAAGTATCTAAGCTGTCACCGACCTCCTAAACAGGAAGAAATTATTCTCCAGTTATTCAGACTATCATGCCAATATATATGTAAATCACCACTGGACTCACAGTCGCCATTGGCCCCTGTGGTCTTCAAGTGCTCAAACGCGGGAAATCTCCCAATGGCTATTCTGACATGCTTTTTTTATGCTTTTTTATGCTCCTCTATTCCTCATAACTACGGCAGCATGTACTTCAGAATCTCACAGTGATTTTGGGTCTGCTGCAGACTCTTTGCCTTTCAGCTGAGCGAGACTTGGCAGAGTAGCGGGGTATCTTATAAGAGACCTTGACTCCTATGAAGCTTTATAAAGTAGATGCATCTTGGTCTATGGTTATGGTTAAATTCTCCAGCATAGTTCACTCAGGCAGCAACTTATCAAAGAAACGCCAACTTTAGCTCTCCTCTTCACCCGACAAACGCCTCAAGCGCCTGAATCTCTCATTTTCGATGTGGACCCCGCAGCATAGGGCGGTTAATGTAGGGACCCTGCAGGGTCCTGATTAGGACCCCTGCAGGAAGGGGTTAATGTGGGGACCCTGCAGTGGTCCCAATGGGGAGCCCGCAGCATAGGGTGGGTTAATGTTAGGTGCCATGGGGGTACTTACAGTAGCCCCGTGGCACGGGTTAACTATTTGTGTGCCGTGGGCCCTTTAAAGACCTGTGGCAGATTTTTTTTGTTTGTCTACTGACAAAGAAGTGCGGCTGGGAGTGTTCCATGGTGGTACAGAACCAAGCCAGACACTTTAATCATTACAGGATATGCCTAGGATCATGGTAGGGGGTCAGGTAGGGGAAAGAGCTCTAGTGGCACAGGGACAGAGGTTGATAGGGGCACCTGCAGACAGGGAGGATGAGATGAAAGTGCTGGCTCCTGCACAGCAACACCCACAGGGTGCTGAGCAGGCCCAGGAGGCTGTAAGGAGGGTCCGAGCACCCAAAGTATACAGGAAGAGAGAGTCACATTAGTGGGGTTAACTGATGGGGAGGTGTATGAGCATTTTAGACTAACCGGTGCCAGTCTTGAGGAGCTACATGTGGTCCTGAGGGAGGACCTTGAACCTTCTTCATGGACCAATAGAGCCATCCTTGGATGTTAGCTGAAATACACTTCCTTACATCTGGTAGTTTCCAGAACACTGGTAGTATAGTAGAAGGAATGTCTCAGGCTTTTTAAGGTGTCTGAGCACATACCCCCTTGCTATTGATCTGAAAGCTACCAGATACATCAGTTTCCCCAACACTGTGGAAGAGACCTTAAAGGTGAAATATGATTTTCATCGATTAGGAGGCGTCCCTAATGTTCTAGGTGCTTATGACTGTACACATGTAGCATTGATACCTCCTAAAGAGCAGGAAGCGCTGTTCAGAAATCGCAATCATTATCATTCTATCAATGTGCAGGTTGTTTGTAATGCAACATGCAAATACATGGCGTGTTTGCAGGCTTCCCGGGAAGTGCTCATGACGCCCATATCCTGCGTCAATCAACCACCTATGATTTCTTCCAGTCCGGGCAATTTCCATCCAGTTGGTTACTGGGTGAGTACCCATAAGTAATCACAGGCAAGAATGTCTTACCAAAAGAGAGAATCCCCTAACATATACATCATGTTCCACTGTATTGCTCTGACGTTCACATGTGACAAAGGCAGTACCACTGGCGGAGCCATCGCATCATTGCGTGTTCTGTGTGATCTGGTCATAGGAGTATCAAGTTCAGACCCACAGATCCCTAAAATAACTTCATATGAATCCTTATGTATACGTCCACGCTTTAACAAGCATCACAACATCACATTCATATCTACATCTGCCATTTTCTTTCCATCAGGTGATGCAGGATATGGGTGTTTGCTGTGGTTGTTGACCCCTGTGAGCAATCCTCACACATAGGCGGAGGAGAGGAGCAATGCAGCCCATGCCGGAACGTAATAGAGAGCACCTTTGGTGTGTTTAAGATGCGCTTCAGATGTTTACATTCCACTGGAGGGGCGCTACAGTGTACCCCCAATAAGGTTTGTCAGATCATCGTGGCCTGCTGTTGTCTGCACAATATAGCAGTACAGGCCAACATTCGGGGGGACATTGATGAGGCTTTGCTACATCAGGAGGAGCATCCTGTATCTCCCCCTGTTATAGATAACGTTCAGGGGTCACCACAACGTGCCCACATCATTTGTGATTACTCCACATGTAAGTACAGGACAAATAACCACCTACTATAATGTAGCTGGATTATGCCTAACTAATACAACTCTTTTCTCCTTCCCCATTGTCATACAGAATATCTGATGTATGTCCCATGATGCATTATTGATTAACATTGGATCAACAAGAACATGCGATGATATCCATTAATAGTAAGTATGCCCACATTCCCATATACACCATATATACTGATACCTGCAAAGCTCCTAAACATAGCTACATGGATGGGATTATACAATGGCAATGTATATAGGCCCCACAAGCATATATGAAACCTCCTCACAGTACAGAACAGTGATGTTCACATGGTCTGATCATGAAAACCCACATCCAATAGAGCTCAGCGCGATTAATAGCAATCTGGAAATATTAACATACCAGCATATTCTAAATGATAATCAATGTTCAGCATGGGATGCAAAGAATGGATCTTTCCTGTTATGTGACCTTGAATGCTACCACCAGCATTCACGGTCAGATAACAGGAAACGTCCCAAAGATGTGATCACTTATTAAAATAGAAAGCAATGTTGAAATCAATATGATTACAATGGATCACGTGTGACTCTAATATTCTCATCATATTGCCATTACAGAAGTGCTGTCGTGTGTCAACTCATCTGTTAACCACACAAAGAAAAACAACATTTCCAGCCACAGAACATCAACTACATCAACGTCTACTACATTGTAAGTATTTGCAGTAAACATGTGCATGTAAGCAGAAGAAGAAATAAATAAATCCATTAATGGAGGCTTACCTTTCTTTTACCAAAGACATCTCATACGTATTGGTGAAGTGGTCAGAAAACAATTTCATACACTGCGAACGTGTCCTGGGGAAACAGATCTCCTTGCGTATATCCTCTTGACCACATCCATGGTAAAACACCACATGTGGATCTCCAAAGATGCATCAATGTGTAATAGTTGTGATATTCCCACATCATGAGTAATTGGAATTATCCATCATCATCATGAGTAGCTTGTTTGAGATCTCACTCAATAACATGTAAACATATGTGTCAACATACCTGCATCTGTTGGTAACTGCTCATATAGCATTTGTAATGTACATCATAATATGTTATTATCTGGAAGGGAGATTTGTCATATGGGTTGGGAAAATTAACAATCTAAATTACACCATAGTAAATATAGATGCACCCAATGAGAAACAAAATAGGTTCTTAAATAAATTACTTAAGCGGGTCAAAAATATTAAATTGGGCAAATCAATTATTTGCGGCGATTTTAATATGGTACTGAATGTATCTTTCGACAGGAAAAGTACTAACCAGAAATACTTACATGGGCATACAATTAGGAAAGCTAAACTTTTCTATGACTCTCTTTTGAGATTTGAGTTATAGGATGTCTGGCGGTTAAGACATGGCAATGCAAGAGATTATACGTTTTACTCTCATCGCCATGGGTCTTATTCTAGAATAGACTATTGTTTGGTTGATTTGGAGACATTGGTAGCTGTAGATTCTACCAAGATTAACATAATTAAATGTTCCGATCATGCCGTGATAGAACTACAGATTAATGATCATCTGATTCAAAAGAAATACTCTAGAAATCGAATGGATATCTCATTATTCAATAAATCAGACAAACAAATACTATTACGAGAGGAAATAGAAAAATTCTTCCAAGTCAATGAGAATTCCGTTACTGAGCCCCCAATGATGAGGAATGCCCAAAAAGCATACATAAGAGGAGTGTTACTCTCCTGGGGTGCACATAGAAGGAAACAAAGTGGTCTTTCACTTCGAGATTTACATGCACAATTGGCAAATTTTGAAAGACAAAATAAATTATCTCTATCAGCTGACAAAATCAAGGAGATAAGAAAAGTAAAAAATGAAATAAATAAAATTGTTCAAAAGAATATCGATAATTGCTTATGGAAGCTTCAACAGAGAAAATATTTTCTGAATAACAAAGCAGGTAAATTATGAGCTCGGAAATTAAAAAATTGTAAATTAATTAATAGAATAGATTAATTAATAATTGAAAATAAAAAGAAAGATCTAATTACATTAACAAATCCTAGCGACATTGAAAAGGCTTTTTTCAGTTTTTATGAAAATCTTAGAAAGCAATGAAGAAGTTATAAAACCTAAAACAGAATAAATTATAACTTTTTTGGATAGTTTATCGCTTCCTAAAATTAGCAAGGATGATTTAGAATACCTTAACAGTGAAATAAAAACATCAGAAATAGAAGAAGCAATTGACAATTTAAAGTTAAATTCAGCCCCTGGTCCAGACGGGTTTGTAAATTACTATTTTAAAACCTATAAGTCGTTACTTATGAAACGCTTAATCAAAGTGTTTAATGAAATTAAGACAAAGGGCAGTGTCCCAAAATAAATGTTAGAGGCAGTTATAATTAATATTCAAAAAGAAAATAAAGATATTAGGTGTTGTAAGAACTATAGACCAATATCCTTAATGAACACGGACAAAAATCCTTGCTAAGAGATTGAATAGCTGCCTTGGTAAATTAATGAATATGGACCAATATGGTTTCTTACAAGATCGTCAGGGCGCTGACAATACAAGGAGATTAATAGATGTAATAGCTTTTTGTAAAGATAATCATAAACCTTTTATAGTTACCACATTAGATGCTGAAAAGGCCTTTGATAGGTTAAACTGTGATTTTATGAAACAAGTATTATTAAAATTTGACTTTAAAGATTTTGGATTGAAATCAATTGGGGCTCTATACTCACACCCTACTACCTTTATAGCTGTAATTGGTCTAAAAACAAAATATTTTTCCATTACCAATGGGACCCCTCAGGGATGTCCATTGTCTCCCTTGATTTTTGTTTTAATGATGGAACCTTTTGCAGAATCCATTAGAGTAAATAATAAAATTCACGGAATTAGTATTGGTGATTTTGAGCATAAAATCATGTTATATGCTGATGACGTGATACTAACCATAGCCGAACCTAGAGAATCCCTTATACAGATTCAGGAATTAATAAATACATTTGGATTCAATACTTATTACAATATAAATTGGTCAAAAACGGAAGTATTACCTATAAATATAGATAAAGATTAAATAGTTTCCTTGAAAAATATCTATGAAATTGACTGGGAGCTAAACAAAATTAATTATCTGGGAAAATACATTTTTGCAGAAATTGGAAGAAATAATTAAAATTAATTTTACTAAATTATATGATAACATTAAAAATCAACTAATTAATTGGAGATCAAATAGGTTATCTTGGTTAGGTAGAGTAGCAGCTATATAGATGTCTATATTGCCGCAAAGAAACTATTTATTCAGATGTTTGCCTTTAGCTGTTCCTGAATCTCCAATTACAAAATATCAAACCTTGATTGACTCATTTATATATAATGGGAAAAAATCCAGAATCAAATCAAAGACCGTTAGGAAGAGTTTTATAAAAGGAGGTATTGCTTCCTCTTGCATTGAAGAATATTATATAGCCGTAATGCTATCTCATTTTATAACCTGGTCTGCTAAAACAAAACAAAATAGCTGGACAACAATAGAACAATGTTTAGCTAGTAATTTATCATTGCAGGATTGGCTTTGGTATGATAAATTCCCTTATAATATAAATAAAATCATGTCTATAATAATTAAAACAAGTTTTGAATTTTGGTTTAAATGGAATAAAAAATTAAAGCTTTTGACAACCCCGTCTCCGGGAATGTCACTGATAGGTCTAAGTAATATTCTCAACTTGCCTTGTCTCCGAAACTGGAGTAACTGGAATATACAGACATTGGGAGATTTGTTTGATAAAGGTAAATTTAAGTCCTTTTCTAAATTATGTACTGAATTTACTTTTCCATCATCTAAATGGTTGGAGTATGAGAGAGTTAAAAACTCTATTATAAAATCAAAATATTTAATTACCTCAAACAGAGTTCTCACCAATTTTGAAAAATTAGCACTATATAACGACGGGAAACATATAATTTCCAAATGCTATGATATTTTAAGAAAACAGGTTACAAATAAGAAATCCCCAGGTATGCTTAAATGGGAGAAAGAATGCAACAATGAGGAGGTTTGTAGGAACCTGGATCAAGGCAACTCAGTGAATGTAGTCTTTTTGGATTTTGCAAAGGCTTTTGATACAGTGCCACATGGGAGACTATTGTGCAAACTAAGAGATACAGGAGTTGCAGTAAATATCTGCTCATGGATTGAGAGCTGGCTAAAAGACAGGAAGCAAAGGGTTGTTGTAAATGGAACATACTCCGATTGGACTAATGTGGTAAGTGGGGTTCCTAAGGGTTCAGTATTAGGTCCTCTCCTTTTTAACATATTTATTAATGACTTAGAGGTAGGATTAAAGTGTGATGTCTCCATTTTCGCTGATGACACGAAGTTGTGCAAGGTAATTAAATCAGATAGTCATGTGCTTTCCCTCCAAAGAGATTACCATAAAATTGAGGAATGGGCATCTAAATGGCAGATGAGATTTAATACGAATAAATGTAAGGTTATGCATCTGGGAAGGAAAAATAGCCATGCAATTTATAATCATAATGGAGCAAATCTAGGTGTATCAGATATTGAAAGGGATTTGGGAGCTTGTGGACAACCACCTAGGTAACAGTGCTCAATGCCAAGCAGCAGCTGCAAAGGCAAATAAAATATTAGCATGTATTAAGAAGGGTATAGAAGCCAGGGAAGCAAATATAATTCTGCCACTATGCAAATCTCTAGTTCGCCCTCATTTGGAATATGGAGTACAATTTTGGGCACCACTTCATAAAAAGGACATTTTAGAGCTGGAAAAGATACAGAGGAGGGCAACAAAACTAATAATGGGAATGGAGGGGCTAATTTATGAAGAAAGACTAACCAAATTACACTTATTTTCTCTAGAAAAAAGGCGTCTAAGAGGAGATATGATTACCTTATATAAATACATCCAGGGTCAATATAAAGATTTGTCAAGGGAGCTTTTTGTGCCAAGAGGTTATCAACTGACAAGAGGACATCCCTTGAGGTTAGAAGTAAAAAGATTCCACCTAAAGAAAGAAAAGGGTTCTTCACAGTAAGGGTGGATAATCTGTGGAATTCTCTACCAGAGGAGGTGGTGACAGCGGATTCGATAGATAACTTTAAAAGGGGACTGTATTTATTTCTAATTCAGGGTTATCATGGATAATTAGAGAGGCAGTATTGATCCAGGGAGAAGTCCGGTCGCCGGTGTCTGGGATCAGGGGAAAATTGATTTTTATTTTTTATTTTATACAACTAATTAATTAATAGTTAATCCGCATATTGCAGATCAGAGGAGATCTTAAAAGGTTGAACTTGATGGAATGACCTTAAATACTATGTAACTATGTAACAATTCAATTAACTTGGAAAACTGGTCTAGAGCATTCACGCTTTCACAGAAAACTATTAAATATCAAGCGTATAGAGAAGTCAATTTTAAAGTGGTGCAGAGGTGGTACTTTATACCAGTAAAAATAGCAGCAATCAATAATAACCCAAATCCGGGGCTATGTTGGAGGCTTTGTAGTCAGCAAGGGTCACATAAACATATCTGGTGGGACTGTGATCCCATCAAGAAACTCTGGATTTCGATCTTTGATTATATATCTAAAATTTGTGGTAAAATTATTAAGCCTTCATGTGAAATGGCCATTCTCCATATCATGGATAAAAGGCTTAAAGTGGAAGAACAGGCTCTAATTATACAAGTAGTTTCAGTAGTTAAATGGCTTATTGCCAAACGTTAGAAATCAGAACTTATTCCATCATTGAATGAAGTAATAATCATTTTTAATAAAAACAAAGAATAAGAAAGGAATCTACATGGTATGGGTATTGTATTATCTAGGATTAATAGTTGGTCGATTTGGGATAAATACTTCCACCCGCTAACCCAATAGGCATAATCCTATTCAGTTCTTGTGTGAATGTATTAGACTTGGTATATGTATATTTGTGTACTGTACATAATTTTTGTTTTTCCTTTTATTTAGTTTTGTTTTGTTGTATCTGTAATTTGTATAAACTCAAGAAAAAAAAATCATAATATGTTTCTTCCAGTTCATGGTCAGAACAAGGCATGAAGATAAGCATCCTGACATTCCATGGTCATGCTAATGTCATCATGTATGTGCATATCTCCCGGTCATTGAGGTATTCCATACAGTGTGATATTTGACTCCCATTACTGATTAGCCAATATATGTAAGGCTGTAATTACAGAATACAATACAGCCGTCATCTGTCACCCGATGTTCCTCACATACTCTACATAGATTTATATGTACCTATTGCTTTAGACATGCTACTCTATCCTCTACTTGGACTATGGTGAAGACTGCATCATACTTCCTTCCAGATCTCTTCTTCAGTGCTGATGTGATCTTTCCTGTACGTATATTTAAGAGTAACTCTAGGCTTGGAACAACACTGTTAAAGGCATATTCAAGTGAGATGCGTATTGTAGAGGAGCATTTTAATAAACCTAGAAATCATGTTTGCATGGAAAAAGCAAACAATTTTTACAAAAAAATAATAATAATTGAGGGGGTGATGACTGGGGGTAATGTTGACACCCCCAGAAATGTCCGCTGCGCTATAGGGTTCAATTTTGCAAAACCGACGTCAATGCTGCTTCCGATTATCTCCGAGCAGAGAAATTCACTGGGACTGGGGTGTGTGTCTGTGTGAGTAAGTGTGTGAGTGAGTGTGTATGTCTGTGTGAGTGTCTGTGTGAGTGTGTATGTCTGTGTGTCTGTGTGAGTGTGTATGTCTGTGTGAGTGTGTGTCTGTGTGAGTGAGTGTGTGTCTGTGTGAGTGTTTGTGAGAGTGTGTATGTCTGTGTGAGTGTGTGTGTTTCTGTGTGAGTGAGTGTGTGTCTGTGTGAGTGTTTGTGAGAGTGTGCATGTCTGTGCGAGTGTGTCTGTGTGAGTGAGTGTGTATGTCTGTGTGAGTGTCTGTGTAAGTGACTGTGTCTGTGTGTGTCTGTGTGTCTATGTGAGTGAGTGTGTGAGGGAGTCTGTGTCTGTTTGAGTCTGTGTGAGTGTCTGAGTGTGAGTGTCTGAGTGAATGTCTGTGTGTGTCCGTGAGAGTGTGTGAGTGAGTGTGTCTGTGTGAGTGAGTGTGTATGTCTGTGTGAGCGAGTGTGTCTGTGTGAGCGAGTATGTGTGTCTGTGTGAGTGTCTGAGTGAGTGTGTGTGTCTGTGTGGGTGTGTATGTCTGTGTGAGTGTCTGAGTGAATGTCTGTGTGTGAGTGTCTGTGACAGTGTCTGTAGGTGTGTCTGTGTGAGTGTGCGTGTCTGTGTGAGTTAATGTGTATGTCTGTGTGAGTAGGTGTGTATGTCTGTGTATGTGCATGTCTGTGCGAGTGTGTCGGTGTGAGTGAGTGTGTATGTCTGTGTGAGTGTCGGTGTAAGTGACTGTGTCTGTGTGTCTATGTGAGTGAGTGTGTGAGGGAGTCTGTGTCTGTTTGAGTCTGTGTGAGTGTCTGAGTGTGAGTGTCTGAGTGAATGTCTGTGTGTGTCCGTGAGAGTGTGTGAGTGAGTGTGTCTGTGTGAGTGAGTGTGTATGTCTGTGTGAGCGAGTGTGTCTGTGTGAGCGAGTATGTGTGTCTGTGTGAGTGTCTGAGTGAGTGTGTGTGTCTGTGTGAGTGTGTATGTCTGTGTGAGTGTCTGAGTGAATGTCTGTGTGTGAGTGTCTGTGACAGTGTCTGTAGGTGTGTCTGTGTGAGTGTGCGTGTCTGTGTGAGTTAATGTGTATGTCTGTGTGAGTAGGTGTGTATGTCTGTGTATGTGCCTGTGTGTGTAAGTGTGTGTGTGTGTCTGTGTGAGTGTCTGTGTGAGTGTGTGTGTCTGTGTGAGTGAGTGTGTGAGTGAGTCTGTGTCTGTGTGAGTCTGTGTGAGTTTCTGAGTGTGAGTGTCCGAGTGTGAGTGTGTATGTCTGTGTGAGTGTCTGAGTGAATGTCTGTGTGTGAGTGTCTGTGACAGTGTCTGTAGGTGTGTGTCTGTGTGAGTTAATGTGTATGTCTGTATGAGTAGGTGTGTATGTGCCTGTGTGTAAGTGTGTGTGTGTCTGTGTGAGTGTCTTTGTGAGTGTGTGTATCTGTGTGAGTGTGTGAGTGAGTCTGTGTCTGTGTGAGTCTGTGTGAGTTTCTGAGTGTGAGCGTCTGAGTGTGAATGTCTGAGTGTTTGTGTCTGTGAGAGTGTCTGTGTGAGTGAGGCAATTCACTGGGGCTGGGGGAGGTCATAGAGCAATTTATTGTGGGACAGTGACACCCTTTGACATTATTAAAATCTTAAGGAATGATACACCCCCCCTCCTTGGGGCAATTCACTGGGGCTGGGGGGGTCACAGAGCAATTTACTGGGGTTGGGGGAGGTCACTGGGGAATTTACTGGGGCTGGAGGTCATTTCACTTAGGCTGGGGCAGGTGATGGGGCAATTCACTGGGGCTGGGGCAATTCACTGGGGCTGGGGGAGGTCACAGGGCAATTCACTGGGGCTGGAAGGCAATTAACTAAGGCTGGGGCAGGTGATAGGGGCAATTTTCCGGGTGGGGGGAAGTCACGGGGCAATTCACTGGTATTGGGGAAGTTGATGGGTGTGTATGTCTGTGTGAGTGTCTGAGTGTGAGTGAGTGTGAGTGTCTGAGTGAATGTCTGTGTGTGTGTGTGTGTCTGTGAGAGTGTGTATGTCTGTGTGAGTGTCTGAGTGTGAGTGTCCGAGTGAATATCTGTGTGTGTCTGTGTGAGTGAGTATGTATGTCTGTGAGAGTGTCTGTGTGAGTGTGTATGTCTGTGTGTGTAAGTGTGTGTGTGTCTGTGTAATTTTTATATAATATAATGACCTGTACAATTTCCTAGTGGTTAACACTAAATAATATAAATGGATAAAGTTTTAATGGGGAAATTGGGAAAATGAAATAAAATACAGGAAAAAACACTGGTAATATATAAAAAATGACAAGTAAAATAGATATAACATATAATAAATTGATGTTGCTATAATGGTCAGGCCTGTTATTGGTATAGCAATAGCATCCGAAGTAACTATGATTCATTTATGCAGGCCTCATATGCAAAATGTTTGCTAATCATCGGTATGCAACAAAAAAGAAATGTATTATTATATGTGTGTGAGTGTGTGTGTCTGTGTGAGTGTGTATGTCTGTGTAAGTGTGTGTGTCTGTGTGAGTGAGTGTGTCTGTGTGAGTGAGTGTGTCTGTGTGAGTGTGTGTGTCTGTGTGAGTGAGTCTGTGTGAGTGAGAATGATTCACTGGGGCTGTGGAGGTGATGGGGCAATTCACTGTGGCTGGAGGGCAATTCACTGTGGCTGGGGCAGGTGATGGGGCAATTCACTAGGGCTGGAGGGCATTTCACTTGGGCTAGGGCAGGTGATGGGGCAATTCACTGGGGCAGTTGATGGGGGGCAATTCACTGGGGCTGGGTGAGGTCACAGGGCAATTCACTGGGGCTGGAGGGCAATAAACTGGGGCTGGGGCAGATGATAGGAGCAATTTACTGGGCTGGGAGAGGTCACAGGGCAATTCACTCGGATTGTGGCAGGTGATGGGGCAATTCACTGGGGGGTAAGTCACAGGTTAATTCACCAGGGCTGGAGCAGGAGATGGGGGCAATTAACTAGGGCTGTGGGAGGTGATGGGGTAGTTAACTTGGGCTTTGGGAGGTCACGGGGCAATTCATTGCGGCTGGAGGGTAATTCACTGGGTCTGGGGCAGGTGATGGGGCAATTCACTAGGACTGGGGCAGGGGATGGGACAATTCACTGGTGCTTTGGGGAGGTCAAGGGGCAATTCACTGTTGCTGGAGAGAAATTCACTGGGGCTGTGGTATGTGATGGGGCAATTTACTGGGATGGGGAGTTCACAGAGAAATTCATTAGGGCTAGGAGAGGTCACGGGGCAATTCACTGAGGCTGGAGCGCAATTCACTGGAATTGGGGCAGGTGATGGGGCAATTCACTGGGGGGAGGTTACAGAGTAATTCATAGGGGCTGGGGCAGGTGATGGGGCAATTCACTGGGGCTGGGGGAGGTCATGGGGGAAATTCACTGGGGCTGGAGGGCATTTCAATTGGGCTGGGGCAGGTGATGGGGCAATTCACTGGGGCTATGGCAGGTGATGGTGGTAATTTACTGGGGCTGGGGGAAGTCACAGGGCAATTCACTGGGGCTCTGGCAGGTGATAGGGACAAATTACTGGGGCTGGGACAGGTGATGGGGACAATTCACTGTGGCTGGGGGAGGTCACGGGCAATTCTCTGGTGCTGTAGGGCATTTCACTGGGGCGGGTGATGGGTGCAATTCATTGGGGCTGGGGCAGGTGATGGGGCAATTCACTGTGGCTGGAGGAGGTGATAGGGCAATTCACTGGGGCTGGAGGGCAATTCACTGGAGCTGGGGAAGGTAACACAGCAATTCACTGGGGCTGGGAGAGGTCACAGGGCAAGTCAATGGAGCTGGAGGGCAATTCACTGGAGCAGGTTTAGGGACAATTCACGATGGCTGCAGAAGGTGATGGGCCAATTCACTGGGGCTGGGGGTGGTCACAGGGCAATTCACTAGGGCAGAGTGAGGTGATGGGGGCAATTCACTGGGGCTGGTGCAGGTGATTGGGCAATTCATTGGGGCTGGGGGAGGTCACAGGGCAATCCACTGGGGCTGGAGGGCAATTCACTGGGGGTGGGGCAGGTTATGGGGTAATTCACTGGGGCTGGGAAAGATAGGGACAATTCATTGTGGCTTGGGGAGGTCACAGAGCAATTCACTGGGGCAGGAGGGCAATTCAATGGGGCTGAGACAGGTGATGGGGCAATTCACTGGGGCTGGGGGAGGTCACAGTGCAATTCACTGGGGCTGGGGCAGGTGATGGGGCAATTTACTGTGGCTGGGAGAAGTCATGGGGAAATGCACTGGAGCTGGATGGCAGTCACTGGGGTTGGGGCAGGTGATGGGGCAATTAACTAGGGCTGGAAGAGGTCATGGGGCAATTCACTTGGGTTGGAGGGCAATTCACTGGGGCAAGTAATGGGGCAATTCACTTGGGCTGGGGGACGTCACAGTGCACTTTACTAGGGCTGGGGGAGTTCACGGGGCAGTTCACAGGGGCTGGAGGGCATTTCACTTGGGCTGGGACAGGTGATGGGGCAATTCACTGCGGCTGGGGCAGTTTATGGGGGCAATTCACTGGGGCTGGGGCAGTTGATGGGGGCAATTCACTGGGTTTGGTGCAGGTGATCTGGCAATTCACTGGGGTGGTCACAGGGTAACTCACAGGGGCTGTGGCTGGTGATGGGGCAATTCACTGGGGCTGGGGGAGGTCAAGGGGCAATTCACTGGGGCTGGAGGGCAATTCACTGGTGCTGGGGGTGGTCACAGGGCTATTCACTAGGGCTGGGGGAGGTAATGGGGCAATTCACTGAGGCCTTCAGTTAATAATAACATAATCATGGACAATGTCCTACAGATCTATTCCACACACAATGTGTTTTCAGATATTAAAGAATAATTAGAAATTGTTGAGCAGAATTTGTGACACAGAAAGAGGAGGTTGAGGAACATGCCTTCATGGTCGTGAGATGGGGCTATTAAGACCTACACAGACCAGAACAATATATTAATCCGAACACTATTTAGATTCACCGCAACACCTCATCTCAACTGCAATCCACATTGAACTTCAATTGCAGAAATATTCAACATAACCATACGTGTACACACTCTGAAGCCAGCCAATAGTATGACAACATTAATACAAAATAATGTTCATTGAGGAGTGTGGATAAGGATGACTTAAGGGCATTGTTTCTCAATCCTCTCCTCAGGAGCCATCAGACTGATGTGAAACTCAGGAATCAAAAGTGAGGTAACCGGTATTCAACAGGTGGTGGAGCCTCAAATTGCTTCACATGTGTATTCACACAGTGTTTCACCTAAATCATGATCCGTGTGGTGGATCGTGGGGAGAGGTTTGACAACCACTGACCAAGGGGATGTTCTTACCTACTTCCTCTTTCTGAGCCCTGGGCCCACACCTTCAGAGCCCGCACGCTTCCTCCCTCTACCACGGCCAGGAAGTGTTGGATTGAGGGGTGCGTCCAACTGGGGTGGCTGTGCAGCAGCTGGCGTTGGTGGTAGGGTGTGAGTTGAGGAGGCCACAGGCTCTGGTTGCAGTGGTTGGTGGAGCCTGTGGAACTGAAGGCTGGAGAATGTTGATGTGGTTTTCCACCAACTGCCCTAGCCACGCCATGTGATGTGTCTGGGCTTGTCTGTCCCTATGAGCCAATTGCTCATACCTCTTCATCCATCGAATATGCCTCCTCACCTCACCATATAATGATCTGATGCTGTCTTTCAAGCTGAGCTATCAGCCGTTGCTTTACTCCATAGTTACGCTCATCATCCATGTGGATATGATGCAAAAAGTCCCTCCAGGTGCTTTCTGAGGGGCTGTGAGGTCTGTCACCAGACAAAGTTGGACTGTGAATGTGCTGTGGTGAGGCCAGACATGTTGCCAATGGCGATGGTGTTGCCCGTAGCAATGGTGTTGGCCTGGTCTATTGAGACAACATCTGCTGGGACAACAACTGCTGGGACAACAACTGCTGTGGCATCATTTGTTGGGACAACATCTGCTTGGGCATCATCTGTTGGGGCCCGGTCAGGAGTGGAAGAGCATTGGGATCCGGCCACCGCATGCATTGCATCTCACCAGGTGGCAATGGTGGGCCTGTTGATCCCTGCAGGTGGTTGATGGATCACATGGCTGGGAACATGCCCATGATGCATGTGAGGGCCAGGGGGTGTTGCCCACAATGATCTTGCTGCTGATGGGCTAGACTCCTGTGATGGTCCCGGGCCCCCGGCTTCCACCACCACCACCTGCATTGGTGATTGTCTTTTTTCCTCCTGTGGAGCCACCGCCTGGGTCTCTTTGGCCAGGGTACGCCTCCTGGGTACTGAAATGAGAGGACAATAGTATTTGAGTATTGATTCTCTGAACAATTGTTTGCCGTGTGTTTCCATATCCCTGATATCATGGTCACTTGTAATTTGGTGATTGTTTTACGCAGATAAACATTGAGCTGTATCATGAGCATTGTGGATCATGGCTTATATCAATATATGTAATGCTGGTGCGGTGTGCCATCTGCGGTTCATTAGGACATGTGCTCATCTGAATCTGCTGTTCATCACCTCTCCGTCAATCACTCCACTGGCTTCCCTTAGCCTCCAGAATAAAATTAAAAATCATGATCCTAACTTACAAAGCCCTCAACAATAACGCTCCCTCATACATCTCTGCTCTCATCTCCAAATACTCCCCGAACCGCCCTCTACGTTCTTCTTTTTCTTTCTACAAAACTTGTCACCTTCTCTCACTCCCGACTCCAGGACTTTTCTCATGCTGCCCCTAGTCTCTGGAACTCCTCGCTCCACCAGATTATCCTCTTGCATCAAAACATTTAAAACCTCACTTAAAACGCATCTCTTTAAAGAAGCGTATCACCTTCCACCCTTATCACCTCTCTCAACCTCTTTTACCACTCACTATCCCTTAGATTGTAAGTCTGCGAGTTTCTATCCTAAGTACTTTGGGAATTCACCATGGACATTGGATTCCTAGCTCAAAGAAAGGGCCCTCCTTGCTTTGCTATATATTAATTTGTATTTATCTTTACCTGAACTTAACTTATGTACAGCGCTATGGAATATGTCGGCGCGTTATAAATGAACTATAATAATAATAATAATTACTGACTGACTCACTGACCAATCTGTGACCAATTCTCAGCTATACCTCGTTTAACGCTGTAGATAGGCTCCAAGCAGTAGGAGTGTTAAGCAAAACAGCTCTAAATTGTTCATTTTAACATAGGGAAGATAGGGATGGGAGAACTCATGATAAAAAAAAAAACAATACACAATTGAATCTTTTTTGTTTTATATGAACCTTGAAAAAACAATAAACATAAAAAAGTGGTGCAGTGCAGAGGGTTTTGGGTTTTTAGAGCACTGGGCTGACTTCTCACTTGGGTACAATCTCTATAGCAGGGATGGATTGCACCTTAATGATGAGGGCGCTTTTGTGCTAGGGACTAGGATGGTAGAACGGCTGGGGGAGTTTTTAAACTTGTAGGTGGGGGGGAGGGACTATATAGAAGTATTGGGGTAAATAGGGTAGAGAGGGAAAGGGATGAATTATTTACCCATGGGGGAGGAGAAGGGGGGAGGGTTACAATAGAAAGTAGGGAGATATTAATAGGGGCCTCAAATACAGTGGCAGGCACTTCACATCAGCAGAGCCATAGCAACATAAAGTGTATGATTGCAAACGCAAGAAGTTTGCCTGGGAAAATGGATGAGCTAGAAATATTAGCAGTACAAGAAACATGGGGCTTAATAGGCATTACGGAAACATGGTGGGATGAATCTCATGACTGGACTGTTAATCTGGATGGTTATAACCTATTTAGGAAAGATAGGGGAAATGGTAAAAGAGGAGGAGGGATCTGTCTTTATGTTAAGCCTGAATTTAAGCCTATAGTTAGAGAAGATATTTATGCTGGCACTAACGGCATCATTGAATCCTTGTGGGTTGAGCTAAATAGTGGAGGAGCTAATTCTAAATGCATATTGGTGGGAGTATGCTATAAACCCCCAAATATAGCTGAAAGTGAGGAAATACAATTATTGTTACAGATTGGAAATGCAGCTAAGCACGGGCAAGTTCTAATAATGGGAGACTTTAATTACCCTGATATAAACTGGATAAACGAGACCAGCAGCTCAGCTAAGGGGAGCAGGTTCTTGAGTACACTCAGGGATCATTATCTAGCCCAGGTAATACAACAACCTACTAGAAATGGGGCCATCTTGGATTTAGTCATCACAAGTAATATTGATATAATATCAAATGTAAAAATAGGGGAACCCTTGGGGAACAGTGATCACAACACAGTCTCATTTGAGATTGAATACAAAAAACAGAGTTGTAAGGGGCCAACAAAAACTCTAAATTTTAAAAGGGCTAACTTTAATGGGCTACGGGCAGCAATACAACATATAGACTGTGACAAAGAACTTACAGGGAAGAATACTGAAAATAAATGGACAACATTCAAATCCTTACTAAATAAACATACTCATCAGCATGTACCATGTGGAAATAAAATAAATAGGAGTAAATCACATCCCATGTGGCTTAACAATGACTTAAAGATCATGATGAGGAAAAAGAAATATGCATTTAAATTATACAAGAAGGAGGGAACAGAGGCAGCTTTATGTGACTATAAGGAAATCAACAAGGCTTGCAAAAGGGCTATTAGACTGGCTAAAATAGAAAATGAGAAGTCAGTTGCAATGGAAAGTAAGACTAACCCTAAAATATTTTATAAATATATTAATGGGAAGAAGACAAGGAAGGAATCGATAGGACCATTACAATGTGACACAGGCCATCTGATAATTAGTGACCAGGAAAAGGCAGATGAGCTAAATAGGTTCTTTTCGTCGGTTTACACAAGGGAGGTACCAGTGGTTGGGACACTGCAACATAATGGGGCTACACTACCTTCACTAAATAATTGGTTAACGCAGGAAGAAATACAAAAGAGGTTGGAGAAAATAAATGTTAATAAAGCCCCAGGTCCTGATGGAATACATCCAAGGGTACTGAGGGAGCTGGGTTCTGTAATAGCCAAACCATTATATCTAATCTTTAAAGACTCGCTCACTACAGGGTCTCTACCAGATGACTGGAGAAAAGCAGAGGTGATACCTATATTTAAGAAGGGATCTAGAGCAAATTCGGGGAATTATAGACCAGTGAGCCTCACTTCTGTAGTTGGGAAGCTTTTAGAAGGGTTAATAAGGGATAATATACAAGAATATGTCTATTTGAACAGGATCATAGGTAGCAGTCAACATGGATTTATGAAGGAAAGGTCGTGTCAGACCAATCTAATTAGTTTTTATGAGGAGGTTAGTAGGAACTTGGATCAGGGCAACTCAGTGGATGTAGTCTTTTTAGATTTTTCAAAGGCATTTGATACAGTGCCACATGGAAGACTAGTGAGCAAACTAAGGGATACAGGAATTGCAGTAAATATCTGCTCATGGATCGAGAGCTGACTAAAAGACAGGAAGCAAAGGGTTGTTGTAAATGGAACATACTCCGATTGGTCTAATGTGATAAGTGGGGTTCCTCAGGGCTCAGTATTGGGTCCTCTCCTTTTTAACATATTTATTAATGACATTGAAGTAGGACTCGAATGTAGTGTCTCCATTTTTGCTGATGACACTAAGTTGTGCAAGGTAATAAAATCAGATAATGATGTACTTTCCCTACAAAAGGATTTGCATAAATTAGAGAAATGGGCGGCTAAATGGCAGATGAGATTTAATACAAATAAATGTAAGGTTATGCATTTGGGAAGGAACAATAGCCAAGCAATCTATAATCTTAATGGAGCAAATCTAGGGGTATCAGATATTGAAAGGGATTTGGGAGTACTAGTGGACAACCACCTAGGTAACAGCGCTCAAAGCCAAGCAGCGGCTGCAAAGGCAAATAAAATATTAGCATGTATTAGGAAGGGTATAGAAGCCAGGGAAGAAGATATAATTCTGCCACTATACAAATCTCTAGTACGCCCTCATTTGGAATATGGAGTACAATTTTGGGCACCACCTCACAAAAAAGACATTTTAGAGCTGGAAAAAGTACAGAGAAGGGCTACAAAACTAATAAGGGGAATGGAGGGGCTAAGTTATGAAGAAAGACTAGCAAAATTAAACTTATTTTCGCTAGAAAAAAGGCGTCTAAGAGGAGATATGATTACGTTATTTAAATACATCCCGGGTCAATATAAGGCTTTGTCAAGTGAACTTTTTGTAGCAAGAGATTTTCAACTGACAAGAGGACATCCGTTGAGGTTAGAGGAAAAAAGATTTCACCTTAAACAAAGAAAAGGGTTCTTCACAGTTAGGGTGGTTAAACTGTGGAATTCTCTACCAAAGGAGGTGGTGACAGCGAATTCGATAGACAACTTCAAAAAGGGGTTAGATATATTTCTGAATAAAGAGGGCATTCAAGGCTATCCTAGATAACTAGCAAGGAATATTGATCCAGGGAGAAATTTGATCGCCAGTTTCTGGGGTCAGGAAGGAATTTTGCTTTTTTTTCCCCTTATGAGACAATTGGCAAAGTTTCAATGGGTTTTTTTTTGTTTGCCTTCCTCTGGATCAATTAACAATAATTAACAATTAACAATAATAATAAATAGTCCAAATTAAAAAGATCAATAGAGATCTAAAAAGGTTGAACTTGATGGACTAACTCTTTATTCATTCTCCAATACTATACTATTAATAATTATTTAATCAATAATTTAATTAATAACTAATCCGCATATTGCAGATCAGAGGAGATCTTAACAGGTTGAACTTGATGGACTGAAAGTCTTTTTTCAACCTTAATTACTATGTAACTATGTAACTAACACAAACTGAATTGGCAACTACTATTCAGAATCCATTTTAAGGTGGGGGTATTGGACAGACATTTCATTGATAACCATTATTGTAATGATATGTTTGCTTCCTGGATGTACATGGGTATTGCTGCCCTATATATCTGTAGTCATAACCAGCGATCTTTCAGTGCTATTGTATGGCAGTTATCTAGGTGTGTGTGGTTCATGTGTGTGCATATGACGGTGTGATGGTGCATATGATACTCACATTGCAGGGTTTCCTGAAAGCTAAAGTCCAGCTATCCTGGAAGACCCACTACTGCCGCGGGCTCCATCCACTCCTTCAGAGTCCGCTCCAATCCACAGTAGGTGATGTGGATTGGAGCGGACTCTGAAGGAGTGGATGGAGCTAGCACTCTCTCTCTATCTCTCGTTCTAACACTCTCCTCTTTCTCTCTCTATCTCTCTCTAGCACTCTCTATCTCTCAGTCACTCTCACTCACTCTCTCTAGCACTCTTTGTCTCTCTCTAGCACTCTCTGTCAATCACTCTCTATCTCTCTCTCTAGCACTCTCTCTTTCTCAGGCTCTCTCAGTCTCTGTCTCTCTCTATCTATCTCTCTCTAGCACTCTCTGGCTCTCTATCTCTCTCTAGCACTCTCTATATCTCGCTAGCACTCCCCCTCTGTCTCTCTCTATCTCTATCTCTCTCTATCTTACACAGAATACATTTCTGGAGAGATGTTAAAGACACTTTCTTTTTAATGTGCTAGAGATGATAACGGTAATTACAAGTCTGAGTGGGAGGGGCTAAAAAAGTATTTAGAATATTTGTGTAGAATAGTCCGACCTGTCCATACTGGAGAGCCCAGTGCTACGAGTAAAGGGAACTCGGGGAGAGGGGTCGAAATGTCATTTTATTTCTTGCTATGGTACAGCTTAACTTGTAAAGCCGTATACATTTGGTACCAAAATACTAAAGACAACCAAAGCATATCTTATAAGTTTAACTTTTTATGATATACAATACAAAAAAACACACAAATAATCTGCAGTTTTATTAGTTTTCCTTTCACAAATAACATTTAATACAAATAATAGTTGTACCAACAGAAAGCTGAATGTGTGCGGAAAAAACATTATATATTTTTCCAAAAATAAATAGCAAAATGCCATAAAGCCGTCATCATTATAGAAGGACATGAACTAGAGAGGGGTTCAGGAGAAAGTGAGATAGATTAGAAATATAATAACACATCTCCAAAGTCGCCATTATCTTATCTCCTGTCCTCTGGACTTTAATGGCATTATCAATGCACCCTACATATAATTATGAGAAGTTTATATTTTATGGCCTGTGATGTCACTGACTTTATCTATACGGAGTGTATATATTGAGATCAACCTCAGAAGGAAAATAGTGTGACACCGCTTGTCTGCTGCCATCACTGCTCCTTCTGCAAGGAAGACATTATCACCATGAGGTAACATTTATATCTTATTTATCATAAAATAAATTGTCATCATATTTGAACCTTTCTCCTACTTTACCTCATTACACTTCAAAAAGCTCTACTCTCCCTCTCCCCAAAACAAATCGCTCTACTCTCCCTCACTGCAATACAAACCTTTTGCCCTTCCTCACTCCAACTGCCCCTCTGCCTTCCCTTAATCCAATTAAAACCTCAATAATCCCCCTCACATCATGATGAACCCCTCTACTCACCCTCACTCTAACATTAAATTATGCAACACAAACTTCTTTATACTCCCTCACTTCATGATAACTCACAAACCTGTCCCACTCATTGCAACACAAACCTTTTTACTCTCTTTCACTCCAAAATGAACCTCTCTACTCTCCCTCAATCCGACACAAAATGCTATACCCTCACTAACTCCAGCGTAACTCTTTCTACATTCTCCCACTCCAACACAACCCTCTCTAAACTCCATGTCAACAAAATGAACCTCTCTATTTACCCTTACTCCAACACAACATTCTATACTCTCACTGACTTCAGCATAACTCTTTCTACCCTCTCTCACTCCAACACAAACCTCACTAATCTCACTCACTCCAACACACATTTCTATACCCTCACTCACTCCAACATAATGCACTCAACCCTCCTTAGAACAGATCTTTCTATCATTCCCCACTGCAAACAAATGTTCTACCCTCTCTCGTTGCAACACAAACCCTAATAATCTATCTCAGTCTAAAATGAACCTCTCTACTCTCCCTCACTAACACAACATTTGATACCCTCACTCCAGCATAACTCTTTCTACATTTGCTCACTGCAATACAAACTAATCTCCCTTACTCCAACACCACCCTCTCTAATCTCCATGCCAATAAAATGAACCTCTCTATTTACCCTTACTCCAACACAACATTCTATACTCGCACCAACTCCAGCATAACTCTTTCTACCCTCTCTCACTCCAACACAAACCTCTCTAATCTCCTCACTCCAACACAAACGTCTCTAATCTCCCTCACTCCAACACAAACCTCTCTAATCTCCCTCACTCCAACACCACCCTCTCTGATCTCCATGCCAATAAAATGAACCTCTCTATTTACCCTCACTCCAACACAACATTCTTTACTCTCACCAACTCCAGCATAACTCTTTCTACCCTCTCTCACTCCAACACAAACCTCTCTAATCTCCCTCACTCCAACACAAACCTCTCTAATCTCCCTCACTCCAACACAAACCTCTCTAATCTCCCTCACTCCAACACAGACCTCTCTAATCTCCCTCACTCCAACACAACGTCTCTAATCTGCCTCACTCCAACACAAACCTCTCTAATCTCCCTCACTCCAACACAAACCTCTCTAATCTCCCTCACTCCAACACAAACCTCTCTAATCTGCCTCACTCCAACACAAACCTCTCTAATCTCCCTCACTCCAACACAAACCTCTCTAATCTTCCTCACTCCAACACAAACCTCTCTAATCTGCCTCACTCCAACACAAACCTCTGTAATCTCCCTCACTCCAACACAAACCTCTCTAATCTCCCTCACTCTAACACAAACCTCTCTAATCTCCCTCACTCCAATGCAAATGTATTTGCCTTCACTCACTCCAACAAAATGCACTCTACCCTCCTTCTCTGAAACATGGACACCTCTCCCCTTGTCACTACAGCACAAATCTTTCTACCCTCCCTCACATCCTCACGCCAAAACAACTTCTCTACCCTCCTTCACTACAAAAAACTCTATTCTGCCTCACTCCAAAATAGATCTCTACTCTCCCTTACCCCAATTTGAACATTTCTATTCCTTCTCACACATTTATTTATTCTCCACTCCAACACAACCCTCTCTATTGGTCCTCATTCCATCCTGAACCTATCTACCCTGCCTCACTCTAACAAAAACCTGTAGATTTTTCTCAATCCACCACAAAACTCTGCACCCCCTATCATTGCAACAGTGATCTTTCTACTCTTCCTTACACCAACAGGAACCCCTCAACCATTTCTCTGCAGCAATACTATCCACTCTAATTCCACTGTAGCTGAGGTGCTATAAGTAGGTATATAATATATTTTGTATAGTAGTCTAAAAGAGGAGTTATAAGGAGCAATTTGATGAGATAAGGTTGTGTTAAATGGGGTAACAGTAGAAAATATAGGGTGTTTATATGGAAAGGTTCTAGGAGTAGGTTATAAAGAAGAAAAGCGATATGATTTAAGGATATAAGGCTTATAAAACTATAAGGATTGTGTTTAGCTAAGTACGTAAGTAGATTTAGGGACAAGTTGGATATTGTTAGCATTTCTGGTCATTCTAGTGGTTGATGTGTATATATGAATGAATCCTTTTACACACCTTCTTCTCTTCATTTTCTTATTTAAAGCACTTTTAACCTTCAAGACAGGCTCAAGAAACTTGAGTGCCAGTTCACTTGGGACAGCGAGGAGGGAAACTTTACTATAAACCATATTCTTCTGACTCTGGAAGTAAAAATCAAACACACAACCTACCAGAATCACTCCACCTTGTATAACCTGAAGGCTTGTCTACTACAACATCAGCAGAGAAGTGTGGAGGCTCTACAATGTCTCAGAGAAGCTGAAGAACTTGTGAGCAGGGATGATGCAAACTTCACCAAACGGATACTGGCCACCTATGGAAACTATGCCTGGATATATTACCACCTGGACAACTTTCAAGAAGTGGAGACTTACCTTGAGAAGATAAAGAGGATTTGCTCGGCACTGAGAAGTGGCTCTGACTATTCAACGGAGACAGCAGAGATGTACACAGAGCAGGGCTGGTCTTTATTGGCCAAAGGGTTGAGCAACGGACATAAAGCTAAAAGATGTTTCACAAAAGCACTTGAGACGTATCCGGATGATAATAACCTGCGTGATGGTTTGGCATATTCCTACTATGGTTGTGCTAAGCACTATGATGAAAACTTACATGATGCAATAAGTCACCTCCAAGAAATAGTAAGGAGAGATCCAAGAAACTGGGAAGCCAAAGTCTACTTAGCTGATCTTCTGCTAAAAACAAATAATAAAGAGATGGCTCTAGAACTGATAGAAGACGATCTTGTGGAATGTAACAACCCAGAGGTTCTACGCATCTTTGCACAATTTTACACCATACTTTCTTGGGAGAAACGCATTGACATTTTAAATAGAGCCATAAACATAGCACCTGATTACTATCATCTGTTAGGTGATCTGGCCAATAATTATGGACATCAGGCTTATGAGTTAAGGGCGTCAGAGGAGAAGACACGTCTAGTAGAAGAAGCTTGCAGATTGTATACAGAGGCTATAACACGGATGCCTTGGAATGCATACAGAAGACTAGATTTAGCTAATGTGTATGGACATAATAACCAGACAGAGTTTCAGGAAATTGTATATTCCAAGATGGAAGCCGAGCTTCCAACATTCAGGAGGTCCTACCAGCAACAATACTACTTAGAATATGGAAAGTTTTTATTTTATGTAAAGAAAAACACTGAAGGAGCACTAGAAATGTACAAGAAAGGATTTGAAATGAATCCTGGCTCAAAGCAAGGTGCAAAATGCAAGAAACGTCTGGAACAAACAGCTAACAAAGAGCGTTCAAGAAAAAGAGAGATAATGGAGTTTATCAGGGATACGGAGGAAAAGGCATTAAAATAAATCTCTGTACATGACTAATATAAACCCCCACCTCATTGAGTATTTTGATAAACAAACAAATGCGTGTAACTAAATATAATATGGTGAGGGGGGTTCCAGTTCAAATTGATCAATTATGAAAGTCACCATTTCCTTGTAATGTTGTATTCAATTCCAATGGGCCCAACTTGGCTTCATCTGATCGATAACCTTTTACCAGGATCTCAAAATAGCTCTGAATGATATCTCCTCAAGGCCATATAACACCTCACAGTTCATCTTCAATGTCTGAAATCCCCTTCCCAGAAGCCCACATCCCCATATAAGGTATACATGATCCATATGCATAACTTGTTCACATACTAAATTAAGATAATAGGTTTGTAATAATAAGTAGACAGACTCTCAGGAAATGGTATATTCCAAGATGGAAGCTGAGCTTCCAACACTCAGGAGGTCCTACCAGAAACAATACTACTTAGAATATGGGACGTTTTGGACTACGAACAAGATAGCAGCAACGATTCAGTCGCAATACTCATGAGAGGGCTTAAAATCAACTTGGCCTCTGTCCTTGGGAGGAAATGTAGGCAGATCCTGGAAAAAGCAGCTGATTATAGATATCATTCTAGAGCAGAAGAAATAATGACATTCATCATACGGAGGCCAGAGCATCATGGGAACTTTATATGTAATTGAAATGCTATTGGTACTGGAGGTCACCTTGCTTTGACTTTAAAGTTATTGTCCAATTCCCTCCCATTTGGGAAAGACTTCTTATCAACTATAGAAAATACAGCAAACTATCCATGAAATAAATATGGTGGAGTTGACCAGTAATCAATTTAGTTTATTAAAGATGCATTTTTCTAAAGTAAAAAAAAAAGTTTCTCATTTTAAGCTGAGTTAGCCTTTCTGATCCACTTATAAAAAGAGGTTGGAACGTTACATTAATGAGAGACCATTTAATTTATGTATTGATAATCCCCTGCATTTTCTTATGTGCAGATCCCTGGGTCATGACAGGCCTAGGCTCTTTTTGTGCAACTTACTGCCCCGAAAACAGTGCATCGAGGGCTTATCAAGAATTAAATATCATGAGTTTTAATTAAGATACCTTTCCAACCACTTTTTGTGGGTGGTTCAGAAAGGCTGACACAGTTCAAAATATAAAACTTCAATCATATCTTACAGTAGGAAAACATAATTTTAATAACGTTCAATTGGTAAATTGCTTACTATTACCTACTAGGAAATTGCTCGTCAAAAATTACGGTAATAAAATTGTATTTGCCACAAAATGTGAGGCTTTTTCTCCTCTGAGCAACTTCGGAGCTCATCGCGAGCCCCGCGCTGAGCGCCTTTGGCGCTCATTGTGAATCTCTCCCCCCGTGTACTTAAACTTTCCTGCTTTGCAATGATCTCCTTCAGAGCGCATCACGAGCCCCATGAGGAGCGCCTTTGGCGCTCATTGAGAGCCTTTCCTCCCACCCTATTGTAAGGGCTGCTCATTGCAGGGTTCGTTAACCTGCAAGTTTTGTGCTTGGGGATGCCATGTGTCTCTTGCCACCATCTCCCCCCTGTCCCTTCCCTGTGTGTTTCTCCTCTGTGTGTCTGCTGAGTGTTTGCGTAGCGCGGTGACTGCCGTTGGTTTTATTTTCAAAGTGCCACGTGTCTGTTGTGGTTAGTGTAAGTGTTAATGTCTTCGCCATAGTGTATTTTCTAAGTCCTGCGTGCCTGGCGTTATTTGTGTGTGTTTCTGTTTGCTCCATTGTGTATTTTCTAAGTCCCATGAGCCTGGTGTTGCTCAGCCTCATTTTCATCCTGTTTCAAAATGTTTACGTTTTTCGACTGCCATTTTTTCCTCGCTTAGCCGATTTTTGATTGCCGAAAAATGCAAAATATGGCTCAAATTTCGCTTGCAGCCTCACTCCCAGGCTTTCTGGCTCTCCCCTTGTGCTGTCTGTATGTTGTTTTTTTTTTTTTTTTTTTTTTAAGTATTTTGTTGTTTTTTTTTTTTTTTAGAGTTACCCGCTTGAAACTATTTTGGCCGTGAAAGTCCTGCGCCGGCTGGTGCTGAGAGCCTGTAGTGCTCATCACAAGCCCTGCAATGAGTGCCTTTGGCGCTCATTGCAGCCCAAGTCATGGGCCACTGGCCAATTGCAGCCTAAGTCCTGAACTGCTGGTGATGAGCGCCTGTGACTCTCATTTCAGCCTAAGTCCCACGTAAAGTGACGCAAAAGCGTGACCAACATTGCAAACGTCACCAACACTGACAACTATTATAGTGACTAGCTACTTGCCCGTCAAAAATGACAGGTTTTTAAATTGTAAGTCTAGAAATGCTGTTTTCCACCCAATGTGAGTCTGACCTTATTTTCTTATATTTTTTATTTATCAGTTTCATTTATATTCCATATGTATGTAAAATTGGTGAAATAAATAACATTATTAGTTAATTTGTTTATTGTTATAACATGCAACTTAGATATATATTAATATCTGTAAAGAAATCTGAAACCATACTTTAATAGAATGTAAACATTTTTATTGTAACCTATACATTAATATTGTAAGAATCTTTGAACTCTCTGAAGCAGTACATGTTTTTTAGCACATGTGCAAATGTTTATATTGAATCCAGAGGAAGGCAAACATAAAAAAAACTGTGAAACTTAGCAAATTGTCTCAAATGGCAAAAAAAAAATATTTCTTCCTGACCCCAGATACTGGAGATTGGATTACTCCTTGGATCAATACGATCTCAGTAATTATACAGTAAGAGGTCAAAATGCGTAAATACATACAATGAAATGCATAACAAAATACAATTCAAGTTATCATTTGAATTAATGAAAGTCAGAACAACTGGCCATTTAAACTTGAAAGACATACAATGAAAGTACTATGTATTACATGTTATTTAACACATGTGTAAATGTTTATATTGAATCAAGAGGAAGGCAAAGAGAAAAAAAAAAAAGTGAAACATCGGCAATTGTGTCAAATGGGTAAAAATGTTTATTCCTTCCTGACCCCAGATATTGGCGATCTGATTACTCCCTGGATCAATACTATCTGTGTAATTATACAGGTAAATACATGCAATGAAAGTTATAACCCACTAAAAATCAAGTGATAATCAGAATGAATGAAACCCATAACAACTGCATAAACAAACTTGAAATACATTGAATTAAACTTCTAATGACATAGAATGCAAGTAGTAAGTATATTCAATGAAACTACAAACTTGAATATTTAGAAAATACCTTCTCTTTTTGAATATGGTTGTTAACAGTGGCATTTGGAAACTTTGTTGATTGCTTTGTCAATTTTTGTGAAGGCTTGATTTAATTTGTGTTTTTTTTTGTACCCACTGTACCTTTTTTTTTAAGTAGTGGTCCTCTAAAAAGAGCCCAACAGAACAAAAATGTTGTCTTTGGGATGTAACCACTGGAACCAAGAGACATCAAAACAAATCCTTGATATGAAACCACTTTTGTATTTTGTTTTTTTATTTCTGTTGTTTTTTTGTTGCCCTTTTTTGGATCAAATTTACAACACCTCATAGTAGATGATATATTATTTTTTTTTATCCTTTTTTTTATTTATCAATACAAAACAAAATCATAAACATCATGATAACAAAAACAGAAAAATATACAATCTTCCAAAACATACATTCATAAAATCACAGCAAGATAAGTTATTTGTCAAAAACATATAAAAAAAGATAAACACAAATCCCTTAATCATAAGGTTATATGCATTAAAAGCTTTCCTTATTTCTTTACATCTTAATTCCTTTCTTTTTCCTCTCCAAATACTTATCCCATATATACCACTGGGTTATCAAACCCTTCATTTTTGCTTGACAGCTTTGGTTTATATGGTCAAAATCTCTATTTCTATTAATAAATCTAAACATTTCGGGGATTGATGGCATTGCACACACTTTCCAAGATTTGGTGATTAATCCCTTAGTTACCAATAGAATATGTGATAAGAGATAATACAGCTTCGGAACTTGTTTCTTAAGATGTCATTGTAAAATTATAGTTTCCATATTGAAAGAGATTTCTTCCTCAAATACATCTGATAGCCAGGCAATACACTTTCTCCCAAAAGATCTCAATTTACTACAGTCCCACCAAGCATGTATGGTATCAACCCACAATCTTTCCAACGCAGTATGGCATCTTTCTTTAGAATTTTACTGATAAATTCAGGACTATAGTGCCACATGTTGAGGATTTTAAAGTATACTGTATATACTCGAGTATAAGCCGACCCGTGTATAAGCCGAGGCACCCATTTTACCACAAAATACTGGGTAAAATGACTGACTCGAGTATAAGCCGAGGGTGGGAAATGTGCTGCCCCCTGTGTCCCTCTTGTGCCCTCTGTGTCCCCCTCTTGTGTCCCCCTCTCTCTCCGTGTCTCTTCTCCCCTCTCCCTTCCCTATGTCTCTTCTTCCCTCTCCCTTCCCTGTGTCTCTTCCAGCATCTCCCTTTCCTGTGTCTCTTCCCCCCTCCCTTATTACCCTCCTCAACCCCCCTCCTCAACCTCCCTCCTCATCCTCAACCTCCCTCCCCATCCTCAACCCCCCTCCTCAACCTCAACCCCCCTCCTCATCCTCAACCCCCTCCTCAACCTCAACCCCCCATCAACCCCCCTCCTCAACCCCCCTCCTCAACCTCCCTCCTTCACACCCCCCATCCTCAACCCCCCATCCTCATCCTCTCTCCTCAACCCCCCCATCCTCAACCTCCCTCCTCATCCTCAGCCTCCCTCCTCATCCTCCCTCCTCATCCTCATCCTCCATCCTCATCCTACCTCCTCAACCCCCTCCTCAACCCCCCCATCCTCATCCTCAACCCCCCATCCTCAACCTCCCTCCTCAACCTCAACCCCCCTCAACCTCTCTCCTCAACCTCCACCCCCCTCAACCCCAACCCACCTCCTCAACCTCGATCTCCATTCTTAAGTATTTTTCTATGAATGATAGCCATATTGTTTTTTAGAATGTTTTTTAGATCAAAGGAGAGGCAGATACCTAAATGATTTATTTCTTTGGCACTCCAATTAAAGGGGTAAAGATCTCTTAATTTGTTTTTAATTTCAGGAGATAAGCCCCTAGTAATGACATCTGTAATGACAGCCCTGCCTCGTTCCATTAGTAATACAGAAAAATTCTGTCTCAAAGTTTATACCCACAATTTTTGCTCCTAAATTACTATAGAGCGCTTTTATCGCTTTGCTGGCAAAATCTCCCAATCCATATTTCTGAAGTACAATTTGAAGGAAGTCCCAGCTGACTCTGTCAAAAGCTTTTTCAGCATCTAATGACAGAGCCAGCATGGGAATTCCTTTTTTAGCACTGAATGCAAAAAGATTGATTAAACTCCTAATGTTATCACATCCCTGACGGGACCTAACAAATCCTACTTGAGCTGGGTGAAGAAGGCTACTAATTATGGGATCTAGCCTGTTTGCCAGAATTTTAGAATATACCTTCAGGTCAAAATGTATTAACGATATCGGCCTATAACTCTTCTTATCCACTGGGTCCTTACCCTCCTTTAATATATCTATGATTTTAGCTTCAGTCAATTCAGCGAGTATATTCCCGCTATTTTTAAATTCATTAAACATCTTGGCTAAAGGGGCTTTTACTATATCTAAGAAAAAGGTAGAAAAGTTTATCTAGCCCATCTATAGCAGGTGCCTTGTTATTTTTGCACCCCTCTATCACTTCCTCAAGCTCCTTTTCATTTATATTTTTATTTAAGGTATTCAACTCTATCGCCGAGATACTAGAAAGGTTGATGTCACTTTAATTGAAATTCCTCTATTTCACTTACATCCATTTTTTTATCTTATGTTGCATTTCCATATTATAAAGCTTAGAGTAATATTGATAGAAGATACTCACTATTTCTTTAGGATGTTGGGGATCCGTTCCATCCTCCCCTCTCATCTCTACAATAGAATTGGCTATTCTTTGTTTTTTCATCTTATTAGCTAGATATTTACCTGTTCTATCCCCCATCTCATATTTATTCTCTTGCATCTTCCATACTAATCGATCTAATTTGAATTGTTCAATATTTTTATTTGTAATTTTATTATATCTATTTCCTTCATGGTTTCCACATTTGTGGATTTTTTATTCAATCTATGTTTTCCTTCTAAGTCAATATTTAGTGTTCTTAGAGTTTTCCCTCTTCCTCTTTTCAATTCTGTTATTTTAGCTGAAAAGATACTTCTTCTGTATGCTTTCATCGAGCACCAGAGAATCGACGTTGAGGATACCGATCCTGTATCTATATCTAAATATTCTATTAAGAGTTTCTTTATCTTGTCTACTTTTATTTTATCTTTTAACAATGTTGATTCCATTTTCCAGTTAGTACATTTATACCTGACTTCAGTTGTTTTTATTATTAGTACTACAGGAGCATGGTCCGATATAGCACTTGTGCCTATATTTATATTTAATACATTATTTAATATAGAAACATCTCCCAGAATATAATCTATTCTTGAATAAGTATTAAATCTCTTTGAGAGATAAGTAAAATCCTCTCTCATAGGAAAGCTTATTCCCCATAGATCAAAAAAAATCATATCTATCATCAATTCCCTCATTTTTTTTTTATCCACATATTTTAATGTTCTCTTTATTACTCTCTGACCTATAAGATTTATATTTTAATGGATCCAACACAAGGTTGAAATCTCCACAAACTATCGTCTTACCTTTCTTAAACTTATTTACCAGCTTAAACATGCTTCTTATAAACTTCTCTTATTTCTGATTTGGCACATATAGTTTGACTATTGTATATAGGTTATTATTAATATACCCCACCCATATAATGTATCGACCTTCCTCATCAATTTTTTTAAACTCTTCTTTTACCATTAAACTTTTACTAAACAGTATTGATACCCCTCTTGCTTTACTACTAAATGTAGAATGTATACTATGTGTATACTTCCTATGTCTTAATAGGTGTACTTGATTCTTTTCCAGATGAGTTTCTTGTAAACATACGACATTCATTTTTAATTTGGCATACTCTGTGAGTTCGATTCTTCTTTTTATTGGAGAATTTAATCCATTGATGTTGTGGGACACTATCTTTAAGGACATCTATCTGGCTGTTTTGATTCTATATTTATCCTCTTTTTCATCTTCTCTAATATCTCCCATCTTGCTCCTAAATTCCCATTTATCTTCACATTCATACAACCTTTAATACTTTTGATTGTATTAGTTCTTTGATACAGTCTTACAACTGGGGTGTCGACTTCTTGGTCGGAAATGGTTGGCGTTACTCGATGGTAGTGGTACATCTAGAATCTAGGGGTTTCTTCCTTTCCTATTAACTTCTTTACCTAGTTCAGCGTCTCTCATTTATTCATAAACTCATCCTACTTTTCTCATATACCCGTTTCACCAAAAATTATTTTTAAAATGTACTTTTGTGCATTATAAATTCTCCATACCCGTATATAGTACACATTTTATCATCCAATATTGTTTATCAGAAAAGTGCTCATGTGCAATTCTATGTGCCATCACATATATAGTTGTGAGCGTACGAGTTGTTGCTAACGCTGCGGGCTCGCATAGCATGCCCGCGGCCCTCGCAGAGCGAGGGCACTGCGCCAGGTTCTTAGTTGCTGGCATGGAGCGCCGCAGGCGCTCCATGCCAGCACCTGAGGACCTCTCAAAGCGAGGGCTTCAGTTGCAGCAACTGCGACCCTTGCAAAATTCACAACCCAAATTCGCAACCCAAAGAACTGCGAACCTCGCAAAGTTCACGTTGCAACCCAAAGAGCACGACACACACATTACGACACTCGCAAACAACATACGACACACGTTCACACACATTACGGCCTCGCAACACTCGGACGCAACTCGCGAACATTACAAAATTACAAACACAATACATACACACAGCACATACATAAAAACCTTACCTACACCAAGAGGGAGCACCCAGGACCTCAAAAATGCAACTTATAACTTAATTGCACTCAAAATAAAAAAATTTAGACAGTAAATAATTTGCTAAGCGACACAAAAAATGGCCGACGAATAAAACGAAAACGAGGCTACACACGCAAACACCATACGAGACACGTTACCACACATTACGACCTCGCAAACATCGGACGCAACACGCCGACATACAAACATTTAAAACTTAAGAAAGACACACAACAAACACATAAAAAGCTTACCTACAGCAAGAGGAACCATCCAGCACCTCAAAAAAACAAGTTACATCTACATTTAAATCAAAATAAAACACTTTAGACACTAATACCATCGCTAAGCGAGAGAAAAAATGGCCGACGAACAAAACGAAAACGAGGCTCCAGACGTAACTATACTACACTTACTCGCAATAATGAAACACATACTATGCGGAACGTATCACAATCATATTAAACACCATTTTGAACAGTAATACGCAGACAATGGCGAATGGAACGCAAATTGTAAGCTGGAACGCAAATAGCGCATGCGTATTGCGTTCTAACGGTCTCACTTTCCAGAACTTTCTACAAGTTTATAAATACTGCCTATTTCACACAAAAAAATACATTTCTCCTCAGGTGATGAACGGAGTGACTTCTGAGATAACTGCTGCTTTTACTTGAGAAGACAATTCTTTACTAATTTACTACTTTACACTGTGCAAATTACAACTGAGAGGTAAGCAATAATATATTACATTTTATTATCAGGACAGGTCAAAAAACAAACAAAAAAATAAACTAGGATTTATGTAGTGACATATATGGCACATTTATGTGTATAGGCTCAAAAACAAATACGGTTCATTTAACAAAACAACAAAAAACATAATTCAATATTAAACAGAGGTTTATGTATAGTGACATGTGACACGCACATATATGTCCATAATGTATAGTGACATCTGACACGCACATATATGTCTATAATGTATAGTGACATGTGACACGCACATATATGTCTATAATGTATAGTGACATGTGACACGCACATATATGTATAGAATGTATAGTGACATGTGACACGCACATTTATGTGTATTGCCCCTGCATAGTGACATGTTACACGGACATATATGTGTATCATGTATATTGACATGTGACACACATTTATGTGTATTGCCCCTGCATACTGACATGTGACACGGACATATATGTGTATAATGTATAGTGACATGTGACACGCACATTTATGTGTATTGCTCCAACTGCAACAAAATTAGCTTAAAACAAAATCATTAAACAACTACATTTAAATGACATTATATGTCATGTATACTGATATGTGACACGCACATATATGTATCATCTATAGTTACATCTCACTCACAGACATTTATGTGTGTTGGAAAAAACAAATATAAGGTTAATTTAACAATTTAAATATGATTCATGTATAGTGATATGTCACACGCACACAACATAATTACATTAAACTATGGAATGTGCTTCATGTATGTGACATATGTGTGTAGCCCCCACCAAAAAATAAGGTCAATTGAAAATAATTACAGAAGTATATTTAAATGACATTAATTTACTGCAATTCAATAGATCATATAAAGCTGAATCTTTCTATTTCTTTTAATATTCAAACAGACTCTGCATCAACAGCGTCTCTCAACAATTTGCACCGTGCACTGTGAAGCACAATCCCTTTTAAAGAACACCAACAAAGAAGAAGAGGTAAGATACAACAAGACATTACATGCTCAAAAGGCCATGCTTTGCTAGATGAAAAATTATAAATATACAAATAACTATTTCACTTTCTTTTTCAAACAGACACTACAAGAAGACCGGTGGATTAAGATTGGCAGGAGGGGACCCTCTGTCATTCGACACTTCAATCAAGGTAAAGTATTGAGTATAAAAAAGAAAGAACCATGAGCCTCATTCAATTGCGACTTGCTCAATTGAATAGGGCTCTATATAAGCACATAACATATTTTTTAGACATAACTTTTTAGTTACTGAACTTCTATCCACAATCAAGGTCTTCAATAACTAAAAACTTTGCTCAATAAATATGTTATGTGCTTATATAGAGCCCTCTTCAATTGGCAAAATTGCAATTCAATGAGGACCTATATATGTTTAATGGCCAAGGGCCTCACTCAAATGTGATTTGCCCATTTCAATAGGGCTCTATATAAGCACAGAGCATATTTTTTAAAGGAACTTTTTATTTAGTGAACACGTTGCTTTTGGATACAAGTTCACTAAATACAAAATTCGGTAAAAAAATATGCTCTGTGGTGATATTGAGCTCTATTCCATTGGCCAAAACACAATTGAATGAGGCCCCGACAATATAACAAATGCAGCAACCAAAGGCCCTCATTCAATTGCTATTTTGGACAATTTAATATGGCTATAAATAAGCACTTTTAGGCCCTTATTCAATTGCCATTTTGCTAATTCTATAGGGATCCAAATAATCACATAACATATATTTTTTAAAGAACTTTTTCGTTAGTGAAAACCTTTCTTTTGGATAGATGCTTAATAACTAAAAACTTCTTTAACAAATATATGTGATGTGCTTATTTAGAACTCTATTCAATTTTCAAAATTGCAATTCAATGAGGGCCTTAGAGTACTATTACATTGTAAAAAATGCAATTGAATGAGGGCCAAACTATGCAACATATGGTACACACAAAGGCCCTCATTCAATTGCAATTTGCCCAATTGAATAGGGCTCTAAATAACAACATAACATTTTTTATTAAAGAAGTTTTTAGTTAGTAAAAATCTATCCAAAAGAAAGTTTTTCAATGACTAAAAACTTCTTTAAAAAAATATGCTATGTGCTTATTTAGGGCACGATTCAATTAGCCAAATCGCAATTGAATGAGGCCCAAAGTGCTACACACAAAACAGAATTGGAACAAACTCACACAAACACATAGCAAAATAAATTAACTTTCTTATTCAATGTTTAGCAACCTATAAGCCTTACAAAGAAGCAAAAATAAGAATAACAAAAGTGTTGCGCACCTAAAAGGATTGTACAAAAAATCACACAAACACATAGCAAACTACATTAACATTCTTCTTTAATGTTTAACAACCTATAACCAGTACAATCAAGAATAAATCACTTTAGCACAAGTGGTGCGCACAAAACAGGATTGTAAAAAACTAACACAAACACATAGCAAACTACATTAATAATATTATTTCATGTTTCACAAACTATAACCATCCCAATAAAGGCTAAATAAGTATACCACAAGTGGTGCGCACAAAACAGGATTGTACAAAAACTAACATAAACACATAGCAAACTAAATTCATATTCTTACTTAATGTTTAACAACCTAGAAGCCTTACAAAGAAGCATAAATAAGTATAACAGAAGTGGTACGCACAAAACAGGATTGTACTAAAACTCACACAAACACATATGAAACTACATTAAGATTCTTCTTTAATGTTTAACAACCTATAACCATTACAATGAAGCTTAAATAACTATAAAACAAGTGGTGTGCACAAAACAGGATTGTACAAAAATAAAGACACAAACACATAGCAAAATAAATTCATATTCTTCTTTAATATATCACAACCCACAAGCCTTACTAAGAACCTTAAATAAGAATAACAAAAGTCGTGGGAGTGTACAGAAAGTAAAAAAAAAAAAAAATAGAAAAAAATAACCATAACTGATACAATACAGCCAAATTCATAAATTTTTTCCTTATTTAAAAGACATTTCACTCAAACAACATTTTCTATTTTATATTACAACAGATACTGCGTGAAGACAATCGGACGAGGACTTTCAGCACAGGACCAGACCATCGGACGAGGACTTTCAACACAGGACCAGACCAGCGGACGAGGAATTTCAACACAGGACCAGACCATCGGACGAGGACTTTCACCAAAGGACCACAACATCGGACGAGGGCTATCGCCAGAGGACCACAACATCGGACGAGGGCTATCGCCACAGGACCACATCATCGGACCACGACTTTCAACAGAGGACCAGACCATAGGACCAGGATTTTACACAGAGGACCACACCATCGGATGAGTACTTCCAACAGAGCACCACACCATTGGACAACGATTTTCAACCGAGGACCAACAAACATTCGGATTTAAATCACACTTCAACCAAGGTACAGTATAATATGTACAAAAGGAGAAAACTAAAGAAACAGCTTTCAGTTGCATCCGTGTCAAAAGAAAAATAAAAAAATAAATTTACTATCTCCCTTATTCTATTTAAATTGCCACTATGCAATACATAGCTCAATAACCACATCAATGTTTTTTTAGCAAATAAGTTTTGCAGTGGTAAATATCTATCCACAAACAACGTTTTTAATAAATAAAAACATTATTTCAAAAAAATATGTTACATGCTTATTTACAGCAGTATTCCATTGGCCAAATTCTTAGTCAGTGAGGACAGGAATTATAATTTTAACTAAATATAACTGATACATTAATGATTTGCCTTTTATTTCACCAATTGTGCACAAGAATCTTTAACAGGAATTACAAATTTAAATATACACAATTACATTTCTTTTTTTTCCTTTACAGATTAATATGGCTGATAACGAGACCAAAGAAGAGAAGAAAATACGTCAAACTAGAGAAAGACAAGAGAGATGGGCCGCCCAGCAGACACCTGAGGAGAAAGAAATTCGACGAGAAAAAGAACGCAAAAGACTTGCAAATAAAAGACTATCAGCTGCAAAAATGAAAGATACAACAAAAAAAAATAAAAAGATAATAAAGCATTTACAAACTGTTCCTCAAACATCAGATGACATTTTACAAGATACCATTCAAGACAGACCAAAAAAAGCAACTACAAAAACAAAGCATTTACAAACTCTTACTGAAAACTTACAGGACATTTCAACAAAACAAGGACAACATATACCAAGAAAAGCCACGAAAAAAACTAAACATTTAGAACCTGTTGTTGAAACATTTCATGACTTTTCACCTGATGAATATGAAAGTCAAAATCCGATATGCTTTGCAAATTGTCCTTTACTCAAGTCTTTAGCAGTAGAGGTTCATAGTTGTGGGGACATGAGTACTCAATGTCAATTTTGTGAGGCTTATTATTTTAAACAGGAGAGACCCAGAGATGGACAATTTATTAGTTGTTGTCAAAAAGGCAAGTTCAAACTTCCAGAAAGGAAACAATTTCCAAGCTATTTACAAAATATTATGACTGAACCTACTTTTCCAAATTACAAAAATTTTAAGACAAACATAAGATCCTACAATAGTGCCATATCATTTGCATCTATGGGGGCAACATTGGCTGCTAATGTACCAGGACATGGTCCTTACTGTTTTAAAGTCCAAGGACAAATTTATCATCGGACTACACATTTACATCCAGAGCAAGGAGAGCAAAGAAAATTCGCTCAACTATATGTCCTAGATACAATGGAAGCTGTTGACCAACGTATGCAGATGGAAGAAAATAACAAATGCTTACCCAGTGTTTTCATAGAGCTAAATAACATTATGGACAACAATCCCTACAGTAAAGCCTACAAAAAAATGGCAGAAGTAGAAAATGAACAACAACTTCATGCACAAAGACATCAATTACCCATGCCAAAGGATAATATGGTGCTTAAAAGAGACAGACATACTGATAAACGTCGTTATAACTTGCCAACATCAAATGAAGTTGCAATGGTCTTTCAGAATGATGAAGGAGAACCACCATTTCAAAGAGACATTAGAGTATATCCCAGAAATGAGGAGCAACCATTTATTAATATTAATATCTTAAGTCCAAATTTAGATCCAATGACATATCCCATCTTTTTCCCACATGGAGAAGCAGGTTGGCAACCAAAATTAAGCCTTCCCAGTTACCCAAATGCTAAAGCCAGAATCCGAAATAATGTTTCTATGCTTGAATTTAAAGTAGCTCAAATTGCCATTCAAGATGAATTTAATCCAATTTTATGTGGTGGAAAACTAACACAACAATGGATTATTGATTCATATTTGCAAGTTGAGGCAAATAATTTAAACTTTATAAAATATCAACAAGATAAACTACGTGTAGAACAATATTGTGGACTCATGGACTATGTTGCTGACGTGGCTACAAGCAGAGACATGACAGCTGGCAAAGCCATCATTTTACCATCTTCCTTTCAAGGATCTACTCGAAATATGAGAGAAAGATACAATGATGCTATGGCTATTGTGACAAAATTTGGAAAACCAGATTTATTTCTGACATTTACATGTAATCCACAATGGCCAGAAATTAATCAAAATCTACTTCTTGGACAAAGTGCTTCAGATCGACCAGATTTAGTAGCCAGAGTTTTTAAGATCAAATTAAATGAATTAATACGTGACTTCACTATAAATCAGTTATTTGGCAAATGTCTTGCTTATGTATATACCATTGAATTTCAAAAAAGAGGCCTTCCACATGCACATCTTCTCATAATACTTCAAGAGAAAGATAAATTAGATACTTCGGACAAAGTGGATGCAGTCATAGTTGCTGAACTACCAGATCCAGAACTATATGGTAGACTATATGAGATTGTTACTCATCGCATGATTCATGGACCCTGTGGAGACCTTAATCCACAATCACCATGTATGGAAAATAATAAATGTTCAAAAGATTTTCCAAAAGATTATAGAGACAAAACATATGCAAATTGTGATGGATATCCACTTTATAAAAGAAGAGAAGGAGATAGTGCCATTATTCGTGGAAAAAAAGTAGACAATAGATATGTAGTACCCTACAATCCACATTTACTCATGAAGTTCAACGCCCACATCAACGTAGAAGCCTGCACTTCCATCAAATCCATTAAATATGTCTACAAATATATTTACAAAGGCTATGATGCAGCTACTGTAGTCGTCAAAAGTGCATTTAACCCTGAATGTAGTGAGTTAGTACATGATGAACTTGCATCTCATGTAGATGCTCGCTATGTCAGTGCACCAGAAGCTATGTGGCGGCTTTTAAAATTTGAAATGCATGATAGATCACATGCAGTATATAGATTAGCAGTACATTTGCCACAACGACATTTAGTCTATTTCCATGCTGGAAATTAAATGAATGCATTGGCCCAAAGTGAAGATCGTCACACTACACTAACTGCATGGTTTGCATTAAATTCAAATGATGCTCAAGTAACACAATACTTATATATTGAAATTCCATATCACTATGTTTTTGTGAATGGATTATGGAGACCAAGAAAAACCAGAGGCAATAAAATAATTCCACGAATTTACACAGTCAGTCCAAGAGATGTTGAACGTTTTTGCTTACGAATATTACTTTTAAATGTTCCAGGAGCACAAAGTTTTGAACAATTAGGAACTGTTAATGACATTGTATATGAATCCTTCCATTTAGCTGCAAGACATAGAAACTTACTCGCTGATGATACAGAGTGGGAAAGATGTTTAGAAGAAGCAGCACAATGTCAAATGCCACGACAGATGAGAGAACAATTTGCTTTTATTTGTATCTTCTCAAATGCTCCAAATGCATTAGCTTTGTGGGAGACTTTTAAAAGTAATATGGCTGAAGACTTTATGCGACGATACAATGAACCCATTGCACACTTAAAAGCGTTAATGGAAATCCAAGAAGTCTTTTTAACTCATGGATTAAGTTGTGCAAGTTTTAATTTGCCTGATCCAGGTCTTATAAATGACATAAACTTTGAAGACTATGACATTCAACTACAAGCAGAAAGAACACAAGAAAGACTTGCAACTTTAAATACACTACAATTGCAAGCATTTCATGCCATTAAAAATGCAATAGATGATGACATGGTGACAGAGCGTTATTTCTATCTTGATGGACCTGGCGGATCAGGAAAAACCTATTTGTACAATTTATTAATGAGTTCAGTACGAGCACAAGGACAAATAGCAATGGCGTATGCCACTACTGGAATTGCTGCACTTTTATTAGAAGGTGGAAGAACTGTTCATAGTGGATTTAAACTGCCAGTGCCTATTTTAGAAAATTCTGTGTCAGATATTCGCATGACATCCTTACAAGCAAAGAAATTTAAGAAATGTAAATTAATTATAATAGATGAGGCCACAATGATGTCATGCTATGCCCTCCAATGTATTGACCATTTGCTTTGTGAAGTCATGGATAATATTTTTCCATTTGGTGGAAAGGTAATGTTGTTGGGTGGCGATTTTAGACAAACATTACCTGTTGTTGTACATGGAAATCGAACTGACATTATCGAAACCTGTATCAAGTCAAGCACAGTATGGAAACATTTTACCCATCTTCAACTGCAACAAAATATGAGATCAGAAGGACAAAATGATTTCAATGATTGGCTTATTAAAATTGGAGAAGGCAGAACAGAAAAAATACTACATTTAGCTGACAACACTGTAGAGATCCCACCTCAGATGATTTGTCAACAAGATATTATATCGACTATATTTGAAGGGAGCATCAATAACGAAGAATATTCCGAGCTTGCCAACCAAGTCATACTGACGTGTAAAAATAAAGATGCATTAATCCTCAATAATGAAATCTTAAAAAAAATTAATGCACCACAAAGAAATTATCACAGTGCTGATTCTGTACTTGCTGATGACAATGAAAGTCAGGCTAACTTTTCGACTGAATTCATAAACTCTCTAACTCCTTCTGGAATGCCACCACATATTTTGCAGCTAAAGAAAGGTGCAATTATCATGTTACTGCGAAATATGAACCCCAAAAAAGGCCTATGCAATGGCACAAGATTAATTGTTCAACAATTAAAGGACCATTTTATAGATGCTGAAATTTTAACTGGGACCCATAAAGGAGAGAGAGTTTTCATACCAAGAATAGATTTAGCACCAAGTGAAAGTAGTCTCCCTTTTATACTTCAAAGAAGACAATTTCCCATTATTATGGCATTTGCCATGACCATTAATAAATCCCAAGGTCAAACTTTCAAATCTGTGGGTATTTTTTTGGAAGAACCAGTATTTGCACATGGTCAATTGTACGTTGCATTGTCACGGTGCAAAAATCCACAGGCTATTAAAGTTTACATTGAAAAAAATGAAAGTCAAGGTGATTTATTAGAAGACGGACGTATTTTTACTAAAAACATTGTCTACTATGAAGTACTATAACTTTGCAGGATACAAACTAAAGCCATGCAAACATTTTTAAAAGCATTTAAAAATACATAACAATTTGTTGTTTAATTCAGTCATAATTAATGGAAGTAATGTTTATGGATAATTCGCCTCACAAAATACTTGCCTTGCATTTTTAAGAAAAATTATGTTACAATGTTAAGTTACTGTGTTAATGTTTCTAATGTTACAAGTTTAAAAACAATAGTTACAAGTTATTTCATCAAACAGATTATAAACTTCATGTTAAGAGCTCAAGCACCTTTTAAGTCACAATGTAAATATTGTCTGTTATCTTAAGATTACTACCTACATTAATGTTTATCGACAGTTTATGTGATCAGTAAGTAATTACTTTCATTTGGAACGTTTTAATGAGAGTTTTTACTGTATGCCTTCCTATACATTCAATGTATATTCAACTTAACAATTATTCTGATACAAATTGCATGTTAATACTTATTAATTTAAAGTTCAACTGTTTTTACATTCAAATGTTAATACTTTTAATACAAAATTAAGTTACAAAATGTATTCACTGTGTTCCTGTTTATAATGTTCAAAATTATACAAATATTTTGTCAACTTCCAAAGTTACATTAAAAATAAAGATCAAGTTTAAAAATATATACTTTGAATGTTATTGCTTACATATATTTTAAAATTCATGTTAAAATTAGGGACGTTTCAACAAGGCTTTTTCATTTTTGCTTTCCTATGGATTCAATGTATATTAAAGTGAACAATTCTTCAGATACAAATTTCATGTTAAAAAAACCATTACATCAACATTTTACAAAAATACACGTTCATATTACAATACCTACAAGGGTCAAATATATATATAAATAACTAAACAACTTGACAAACATATACATCACATTGCCGTCATTTTTTGACGGGCAAGTCGCTAGTATATATATAAATAAAAGGTTTATAAAATATCATAAAATAATAAAAAAAATTATAGAAACATTTCCGACATTACATTGGACTCTTCCATGTATTGATATATTAACTGCAGTGACGTATTGACAAGAGACCTTCCTGATATCACAAGTCATATAGTAAATTAGTTTTATTACCTGTGTGTACTTTGTACAGTCGGTGTGTACATAACAACTGAGAGAAATTGAAACTAAACAGATTTCCTTGGAATAGAAACATAAGTCTTCACAAACTGGGCTGACTGAGTCACAAAGGAGTTGCCTAAAATATATACAAATTGTTCATTTTTTGGCCAATTCACTGTACTTCACAGAAAAAAATAATGAGCTAGCTTTACTGCTGTTCCAAATAACATATCAGAACACCTATAACCTATAACTCAGGAGCCAAATGGGGCTCAGTGCAAGTCCAGATATGACCCTATTGTCGGATATGTTGGCCTGGCATTAAGGAAACCATACTGTTTTGGGCTCTTTTTTTGCTTCTAATGATGTAAAACTCCTTTTCGTTTTCTTTCAACCATCTGGGATGCCCATACTGATTATATGTACATAAATATTTTATATTTTTGACAGGGTTTTATAAAACACATTTTATTGAATGATGTAGTAATCACACATGCAAATGTATCAAATGTCCAATTATTTTAGAAGAAGTTAGAACATAATGATGAATCCAATCTGACCCAGAAATATTGGCATAGAAATTACAAAAAAACTAAAAATGACTAGAAACTATCAGCCTTATTAAATTCTAGCCTCGTAGACACAAGGCTTCTACTTAAACCCTGTGTGTTGCAAATTGTGAAAAGTTACGACGCTATGTGTGAGCTACGCAGCAGAGCCGTACGTATCAACACGGAGAAAATGTACATGAGGAGTGACAGCCTGCGAGATCAATTGCTGCGGGGGTCCTGAACGGACCTCTGCGACAGTCCCACATATAAGCCCTGCCGTGGGGAGTACTCAAACTACCCCCGGCACCTAAAATGCACCCCCATCTATGCTGGGGACCCCCGATGTGACCTGCATTAACTACTTGCTGCATGGGTCCATAGGGACGCCCGCAGCCCCCCCCCCCCCCACACAGTAACCCCTTGCAGCGGTTGTCCCCGATCAGCACCGATCGGGACCCCGCTGCATTAACAATTTTAAATTTTAAATCCTTAAAGGGCCGTAAAGGTCCTGAAAGGACCCGCGCAAAAAAATATTAACCCCTGCTGCGGGGGGTAATAAGTATCCTCCCAGGCAACTAAAATTCACCTCATCACTTATGGGGGTCACTACAGACCCCCATAAGCCCTTAATTAACCCTGTCACTTATGGAAGTCAATACAAACCCCTTAAGCCCTTAATTACCCTATAACTTATGGGGCTCTATACAGAGCCCCATGTGCACTTAATCAACCCTGTCACTCATGGGGGTCAATACAGACCCCCATAAGCCTTAGTTAACCCTGTCACTCATGGGGGTCAATACAGACCCCCATAAGCCCTTAGTTGATCCGATAACTCATGTACAGAGCCCCATGAGACTACATTTACCCTCCACAGTTCAATAGGGGTCTATATAGACCCCTATAGGACACTAATAACCCCTAGGTTAACCGTACAAGTGCCATGGGGGTCCTCCTGGACCCTCATCAGAAAGTCTAGGCACTACACTACACTATTAACCCTACATATAACCCATTAACCTATGCTAAACCCTATCTAACCCTAACTTGGCCAATCTAACCCTAACTGGGCCTATTTAACACCATCTAGCCCTATTTAATCACATCACTTATTAGGGTCTATTCAGACCCCTGTAAGCATCTAGTTAACCCAATCAGTTCTATAGGGGGCTATGAAGACCCTCAAAGGGAAAATAATAAGCCGATTATTAAACCCCTTAAGTGCCATGAGGGTCCTCCAGGACACTTATGACACTAAGTACAAACACTACACTACATTATTCCCCCCAATAAACCACTAAATCTAATCTAACCAATCTAACCACCCCTCTAACCTAACTTATTAACCCCTACCTACCTAACGCTACCTACCTAACCCCCTATTAAACCCCCACCCTACTAATTACATAACATTAAAAAAAATCATACCCCCCCCCCCCGCCACTACATAAAATAAAAAAACCTAAGGTACATAAAATAAAAAAGCATCACAAACCGCCCCGCCACTACATAAAATAAAAAAAAACTAACGTACATAAAATAAAAAACCATCACAAACATCTTTATTTTATGTAGTAGAGGGGGGTTTGTGATGTTTTTTTTATTTCATGTACCTTAGGTTCTTTATTTTATGTAGTAGAGGGGGGTTTGTGATGTTTTTTTATTTAATGTACCTTAGGTTTTTTTATTTTATGTAGTGGGGGGGGGGGGGTTGTGATGTTTTTTTTCTTTTATGTAATTAGTAGGGTGGGGGGTTTAATAGGGGGGTTGCCGCTGCCAGTATTGGTTACTATTGTGCCTCGGGATCTTTAAGGAATTTAACAATTTTAAATGCCGAGGGGGCCTGATCGATGCCGATCGGGGACTCCTGCTGCAAGGGGTTAATGTGGGGGGGTTGCAGGGGTCCCGATAGGTGATGTGTTTAGGGAGCAGGGAGGAGCATCACATAGCTGTCTCGTAGAGGCTTTAGAGCAAAATCCCAAATGATCTACCAATTAAATAAAGCATAAACATTTAAATCATAATTTAATAACATTATTCTCATTTTTGGTGATGAGTATTTGGAATCTTTCTTGCCCTTAATGTATCAAATATATATATTTTTTAAACCGAGATTATCAAAAGTCAACTAACTTCCACTCTCGTAGCTAAACTAGAGAGAGTTACTACAAATATACTAATAATATATTAATAAGTGACTTTTCCCAGACCTGAAAGGTTTATGTTCTCATAAAAAAAGCTACATTTTGACATTTCTCAGTTTCAACAAAAGAAAAATAATAATTTGAAGTGCTGAAAGTCACACAAAACTAAGCATGTTATCACATGTGAAAGAGCAAATGTTACATATTAATTAGCGTGATACCTTTTTTATTGGACAAACGTATTCATAATAAAGAGACAAGCTTTCCAGAGAATACCTCTCTTTATCAAGTCAAAAAGCGATACTGATAAAAGTAGGAGCTAAAAACAGCAAACAGAAAGAGATGGGGAAAAATATTGGATAAACAAGAAAGACAAAATTCATTGGGCAGAGTTAAGTGAGAAACAGACCAGCATTGTGAATAATGTCCTGATAGGTCAGTAAGTCTATAGATCAGGTTGTAGATAAGAACACAGCAGAGTAAAAGAGCAATAAGTTTCAGCATAGCATGCAGCTTACAAAAACAGCAATGGGGGGGGGGGGGGTAAGTGGAATGTGTGTGCTATAAGACATTAAAATAGTGGTCAAGAAAGCCTAAGTCGATGTTAATGCCCATATCCTTGGTAATAGAAAATGGAATAATTTTTAATTCAAAAGTTTTCCAATGTTGGATAGTTCTGAAATTCCCTCTGAGTACTTTAATTTTGAGGTTCTGGATGGAGTGATTCACCTGGGTGAAATGGTGTCCAACTGGAGTACAATAACTGTCTTCATGGTACTTTTTGATGGAGTTTCGGTGGAGGTTCATTCGCATGTGTAATTTTTGGCTGGTTTCTCCAATGTGGCACCCCCTTTCACATACAGTACACTGTATAATGTACACGACATTGGATGATGTACATGAATATGAGCCTCTGATGTTGTGGGTCTTGTTGTTGTCGTGGCTGTGTCCTCTTTGCAGATGTGTTGGCATAGTTTGCAGCATCTTTTATAGCAGGGTTTGGTGCCATTTTCTCGGTTATACTGTTCATTTGGCAATCTTCTTGTTTGTCTTAAATTTGATGGCTGCCTAAATGCCATAATGGGGGGTTTGGGGAATATATGTTTCAATTATGTTTCCTCTATGAGTTGTGGTTGTAAATCCTTAAATATTTTGCGTATTCCTTCTAGAACCGGATGGTATGTGGTTACCAGAGGTGTACGTGAAGTTGTTTCTTTGGTTTTATATTTGCAGCAGGTGTTCCTGGGGTGTTCTGATGGCAGAGGTTACTTTCTGAGTGATAATACAGGGTTTGTAACCCTTCTGTCTGAAGGAGGCAGACAGTGTTTTTAAGTGTTTATCATGGTCCTCTGTGTTTGAACATATGCGGTTGTATCTGATGGCTTGACTATGAATTATCCCTTATTTAGTATGGGAGGGTTGGAAGCTAGAGTTGTGGAGGTAACTACATCTAGTGGCTTAAGGATGTTTTCAACCAAGCAAGATAACTGTTCAGTCAGTCTGTCCTGTACCTGTAACAATAGGTCTCCCTGGGCTGCCTCGCTTGTGGATCTTTGGCAGCATGTAGAGCGGGTGGGTATGAGCTGCTCTAATTCTTGTTGCACATTCGTAGGGAACGTTTGAATGAGTTTTTTTAGTTGGAAGGTGTATTCCTTTGTAGGGTCCTGGTTAAAAAAAAATTGAGGTAGTTATTGTCTGTTTCCTTCTTGTATGTAGTCCTCTGTGTTTATGATCACAACTGCGCCATCTTTGTCTGCTGGTTTGATGGTGATGTTAGGGTTTGATTGTAAGCTTTTTATGGCAGCTCTTTCTAATGGAGAGAGATTGTTTAAGTTTCTTCTCTGTTGGGATGTTATTAAGGATGTAGTTCTCAGGCGAAAGCTTTCTATGTAACTGTCCAGTTTGGGGTTGCGTCCAGGTGATGGGGTGAACGGTGTATTCTTTTTCCTGCTGTTGTAATCCAGTGATGGTGTGGTATCATCTTTGTTGTGAAAGTATTCTGTAAGTCTCAGTCTCCTGAAGAATAGTTGAATGTTATCCAGGACATAATGATCGTTCTTTAGAGAAAACAGAACTCTTAACCTAATTACCCAGAGCTCTTATCTTAGCAAAATACATATTTATGTATAACTTTATTTCTTGTTATGGGACAGTTTAACCTGTTAAGGAAAAGGATGTGCATTTTGGGTCAAACAAGTGGAACAGATAACTTTGTGATTGTGCTAGTTTCTGGCATTCTGTATATATCATAACCAATTGTAAAGCTGTATACATGTGGTACCAGGATACTAAAGATAACCAAAGAATATCTTGTAAGTTTAACTTTTGATGGCATAATTGGTTTTCTAAATGATATACAATATAAAATGAACAAAAATAATTTAATCACCAGTTTTATTAGTTTTTCTTTCACATTTAATAAAAATATAGTTTTACCAACATAAAGCTGAATGTGTGCAGAAAAAAAACATTATATATTTTTCCAAAAATAAATAGGAAATTGCCATAAATCCGTCATCGTTATAGAAGGACTTGAACTAGAGAGGGGCTCAGGAGAAAGTGAGATAGATTAGAAATATAGTAACACAACTCCAAAGTCGCCATTATCTTATCTCCTGTCCTCTGGACTTTAATGGCATTATCAATGCACCCTACATATAATTATGAGAAGTTTATATTTTATGGCCTGTGATGTAACTGACTTTATCTATACGGAGTGTATATATTGAGATCAACCTCAGAAGGAAAATAGTGTGACACCGCTTGTCTGCTGCCATCACTGCTCCTTCTGCAAGGAAGACATTATCACCATGAGGTAACATTTATATCTTATTTTATCATAAACAAAATGAAATCATCCTATTTGAAACTTTCTCTTATTTTGCCTCACTCCAACACAAATCTCTCTACTCTCCCTCACTGCAACACAAACCTTTTTACCCTCCCTCTACTCTCCATTACTCCAACAAAACTCTCAATAATCTCCCTCACAATAAAATGAACCTCTCTACTCTCTGTTATTCTAACACTAAATGATATACTCTTGTTTACTCCGCCATAACTAGATCTACCCTCACTCACTCCTGCATAACTAGGACTACCATCTCTCACTCTAATTCCTGACACTCAAACACAAATATCTCTACACTCACCCCAACATAATTCTCTCCACCCTTCCTCTTTGCAACATGAACATCTCCGCCCTTGTTACTTCAACACAAACCTTTCTACCCTCACTCCCTCGCTCCTACCAACCGCTATACTCTCCATCGCTCCAATACAACAGCTCTCTATCCTTCCTCGCTGCATCATGAACTTCTATATAGTCCCTCACTCCAAGATAACTTCCTTTACTTTCCCCCACTCTAACAAAAACACTAACTGCAACGCAAATCTCTTTACCATCTGTCACTCCATGAAACCTCTCTACCCTCCCCATTTCCAACACAAACCTCAATAATTGCTCTCACTCCAAAATGTTCTACTTTATCACACCAATACAAATTTCTATGCCCTCACTCACTCCAAAATAACACTCTCTACCCTCATTTTTTTGCAACATGAACATCTCTATTTTAACTTTCCTCGCTCCAAACAACCTCTCTACCCTACCTCACTCCAAAATTGCTCTCTCTTACTCCAACTTGAAAATGTCTATTCTTCCTCCCAAGTGTATTTACCCTCCACTCCCTACTAGTTCTTACTCCATCCTAAAAGAATCTACCTTCCCTCACTCTAACATGACCTTTTTAGTTTTTCTCACTCTCGCACAATACTCTGTACCCCTACACTGCAACGTGGATCTTTCTACTCTTCCTCACACCAACAAGAGCCTCTATACCCTTTCTTTGGAACATTATCATCCTCTCTAATTCCACTTTATCTGCAATACATGGAATTTATGAGGTGGTATAAGTAGTCATATAAGATTTTAAGTAGTCGTCAAAAGGAGGAGTTCTATGGAGTTGTTACATGGGGTTAAAGGAAGAAATCGTTACATGGAAAGGTTCTTGGGGTGGGTTATTTAGAAGAAAAGCTATATTGAAGGATTGTGTTATACAATCAGAGATTTAGCAACAAGTTGGATATAGTTAGCATTTCTGGCCATTCTAGTGGTTGATGGGTAGATATGAATGAATCCTTTCACAAACCTTCTTCTCTTAATTTGATTTTTTTCCAGTGCTTCTACCCTTCAAGACAGACTCAATCAACTTGAGTGCCAGTTCACTTGGGACAATGAGGAGGGAGAATACATTAATAGAAACCATATTCTTCTGACTCTGGAAGTAAAAATCAAACACACAACCTACCAGAATCACTCCACCTTGTATAACCTGAAGGCTTGTCTACTACAGCATCAGCAGAGAAGTGTGGAGGCTCTACAATGTCTCAGAGAAGCTGAAGAACTTGTGAGCAGGGATGATGCAAACTTCCCCAAACGGATACTGGCCACCTATGGAAACTATGCCTGGATATATTACCACCTGGACAACTTTCAGGAAGTGGAGACTTACCTTGCGAAGATAAAGAGGATTTGCTTGGCACTGAGAAGTGGCTCTGACTATTCAACAGAGACAGCAGAGATGTACACAGAGCAGGGCTGGTCTTTATTGGCCAAAGGTTTGAGCAATGGAAGTCAAGCTAAAAGATGTTTCACAAAAGCACTTGAGACGTATCCGGATGATAATAACCTGCGTGATGGTTTGGCATATTCCTACTATGGTTGTGCTAAGCACTATAATGAAAACATACATGATGCAATAAGTCACCTCCAAGAAATAGTAAGGAGAGATCCAAGAAACTGGGAGGCCAAAGTCTACTTAGCTGATCTTCTGCTTAAAACAAAAGTTGAAGAGAACAAAGAGATGGCTCTCGAACTGATAGAAGACGATCTTGTGGAATGTAACAACCCAGAGGTTCTACGCATCTTTGCACAATTTTACACCATACTTTCTTGCGAGGAACGCATTGACATTTTAAATAGAGCCAGAAATATAGCACAAGATTATTATCTTCTGTTAGATAATCTGGCCCATACTTATAGACATCAGGCTTATGAGTTAAGGGCGTCAGAGGAGAAGACACGTCTAGTAGAAGAAGCTTGCAGATTGTATACAGAGGCTATAACACGGATGCCTTGGAATGTAAACATAAGACTAGATTTAGCTAATATGTATGGACATAATAACCAGACAGAGTTTCAGGAAATGGTATATTCCAAGATGGAAGCTGAGCTTCCAAAACTCAGGAGGTCCTACCAGCAACAATACTACTTAGAATATGGGAAGTTTTTGTACTATGGACAAGTTCGCAGCAACGATTCAGTCGCAATACTCATGAGAGGCTTTGAAATTAAGCCTTTCTCTCTCCTTGGGAGGAAATGTAGGCAGATGCTGGAAAAAGCAGCTAATTATAGATATCGTTCTAGAGCAGAAGAAATAATGACATTCATCAGGAATACGGAGGCCAGAGCTTATGGGGGACTTTATATGTAATTGAAAATCTATTGGTACAAGGGGGCGGGGGTCACCGTACTTTGTCCATTTCCATCCCATTTGGTAAATATTTCTAATCAAACATAGAAAATTACATTTCATAAGGATTTTATTTTCAATAATACGAATTTGGTTAAAATGAGACCCTCAAAAATGAACAAAAAATGTATTATATTAATGATATATCGAGTAAACAAGAGAGAAAATAAAGTAAACAATAGATATAAGGATTGCTCTAAAATTTGGAAACCAATCACTAAGTTTTATAATATTTAACCTACTGTTTTAATAACTGTTTTCCTCATATGTCGCCTTTTCCACTAATTATGTGGACTTTCAAAATGACACAGAGGAGATTCCAGATATGTTTTAACTATTGCTAATAACAGGTACTTTAATAAATTAATAAAAATTAAACGTTATTAAAGATGCATGTTATGGTATACAGGAATACCGTGTTTAACGCTGTAGATGCTTCCAGGCAATAGGAGCGCTAAGAGTAACATCTCTAAACGGGTCAGGGGAACATGGGGAAGATAGGGGAACATGGGGAAGATAGGGGAACATGGGGAAGATAGGGATAGGGGAATATGGGGAAGATAGGGGAACATGGGGCAGATAGGGGAACATGGGGAAGATAGGGGAACATGGGGAAGATAAGGATAGGGGAACATGGGGAAGATAGGGATAGGGGAACATTGGGAAGATAGGGGAATATGGGGAAGATAGGGGAACATGGGGAAGATAGGGGAAGATGGGGAAGATAGGGGAACATGGGGAAGATAGGGATAGGGGAACATGGGGAAGATAGGGGAACATGGGGAAGATAGGGATAGGGGAACATGGGGAAGATAGGGGAATATGGGGAAGATAGGGGAACATGGGGAAGATAGGGGAACATGGGAAAGATAGTAGAACATGGGGAAGATAGGGGAACATGGGGAAGATAGGGATAGGGGAATATGGGGAAGATAGGGGAACATGGGGCAGATAGGGGAACATGGGGAAGATAGGGGAACATGGGGAAGATAAGGATAGGGGAACATGGGGAAGATAGGGATAGGGGAACATGGGGAAGATAGGGGAACATGGGGAAGATAGGGGAACATGGGGAAGATAGGGGAAGATGGGGAAGATAGGGGAACATGGGGAAGATAGGGATAGGGGAACATGGGGAAGATAGGGGAATATGGGGAAGATAGGGGAACATGGGAAAGATAGGGATAGGGGAACATTGGGAAGATAGGGGATATGGGGAAGATAGTGCAACATTGGGAAGATATGGAAACATGGGGAAGATAGGGATAGGGGAACATTGGGAAGATAGGGGAACATGGGGAAGATAGGGGAACATGGGGAAGATAGGGATAGGGGAACATTGGGAAGAAAGGAGAACATGGTGAAGATAGGGGATATGGGGAAGATAGGGGAACATGGGGAAGATAGGGGAACATGGGGAAGATAGGGATAGAGGAACATTGGGAAGATAGGGGAACATGGGGAATATATGGGAACATGGCGAAGATAGGGGAACATTGGGAAGATAGGGGAATATGGGGAAGATAGAGGAATATGGGGAAGTTAGGGGAACATTGGGAAGATAGGGGAACATGGGGAAGATAGGGATAGGGGAACATTTGGAAGATAGGGGAACATGGGGAATATAGGGCAACATGGGGAAGATAGGGATAAGGGAACATTGGGAAGATAGGGGAACATGGGGAAGATAGGGATAGTGGAACATTGAGAAGATATGGGAACATGGGGAAGATAGGGGGAAATGGGGAAGATAGGGATACAGGAACATTGGGAAGAAAGGGGAACATGGGGAAGATAGGGGAACATGGGGAAGATAGGTATAGGGGAACATCGGGAAGATAGGGGAATATGGGGAAGATAGGGGTACATGGGGAAGATAGGGATAGGGGAACATTGGGAACATAGGGGAATATGGGGAAGATAGGGGAACATGGGGAAGATAGGGATAGGGGAACATTGGGAAGATAGGGGAACAAGGGGAAGATAGGGATAGGGGAACATTGGGAAGATTGGGGAACATGGGGAAGATAGGGTAACATGGGGAAGATAGGGATGGGGGAACATGGGGAAGATAGGGATAGGGGAACATGGGGAAGGTAGGGTTAGGGGAACATGGGGAACGTAGGGATAGGGGAACATTGGGAAGATAGGGGAAAATGGGGAAGATAGGGGAACATGGGGAAGATAGGGATAGGGGAACATTGGGAAGATAGGGGAACATGGGGAATATATGGGAACATGGGGAAGATAGGGGAACATTGGGAAGATAGGGGAATATGGGGATGATAGAGGAACATGGGGAAGATAGGGGAACATTGGGAAGATAAGGGAACATGGGGAAGATAGGGATAGGGGAACATTGGGAAGATAGGGGAACATGGGGAATATAGGGCAACATGGGGAAGATAGGGATAAGGGAACATTGGGAAGATAGGGGAACATGGGGAAGATAGGGATAGTGGAACATTGGGAAGATAGGGGAACATGGGGAAGATAGGGGAATGGGGAAGATAGGGATAGGGGAACATTGGGAAGAAAGGGGAACATGGGTCTCTACCAGATGACTGGAGAAAAGCTGATGTGATACCTATATTTAAGAAGGGAGCAAGAGCAAATCCGGGGAATTATAGACCAGTGAGCCTCACATCTGTAGTGGGGAAGCTTTTAGAAGGGTTAATAAGGGATAATATACAAGAATATGTCTATTTGAACAGGTTTATAAGTAGGAGTCAACATTGATTTATGAGGGATAGGTCATGTCAAACAAATCTACTTAGTTTCTATGAGGAGGTTAGTAGGAACCTGGATCAAGGCAACTCAGTGGATGTAGTCTTTTTGGATTTTGCAAAGGCATTTGATACAGTGCCACATGGGAGACTATTGGGCAAACTAAGGGATACAGGAATTGCAGTAATTATCTACTCATGGATTGAGAGCTGGCTAAAAGACAGGAAGCAAAGGGTTGTTGTAAATGGAACATACTCCGATTGGACTAATGTGGTAAGTGGGGTTCCTCAAGGTTCAGTATTAGGTCCTCTCCTTTTTGAACATATTTATTAATGACTTGGAGGTAGGATTCGAGTGTGGGGTCTCCATTTTCGCTGATGACACAAAGTTGTGCAAGGTAATTAAATCAGATAATGATGTGCTTTCCCTCCAAGGGGATTTACATAAAATTGAGGAATGGGCATCTAAATGGCAGATGAGATTTAATACGAATAAATGTAAGGTTATGCATCTGGGAAGGAAAAATAGCCAAGCAATTTATAATCTTAATGGAGCAAATCTAGGTGTATCAGATATTGAAAGGGATTTGGGAGCTTGTGGACAACCACCTAGGTAACAGTGCTCAATGCCAAGCAGCAGCTGCAAAGGCAAATAAAATATTAGCATGTATTAAGAAGGGTATAGAAGCCAGGGAAGCAAATATAATTCTGCCACTATACAAATCTCTAGTACGCCCTCATTTGGAATATGGAGGACAATTTTGGGCACCACTTCATAAAAAGGACATTTTAGAGCTAGAAAAGGTACAGAGAAAGGCCACAAAACTAATAAGGGGAATGGAGGGGCTAAGTTATGAAGAAAGACTAACCAAATTACACCTATTGTCTCTAGAAAAAAGGCGTCTAAGAGGAGATATGATTACCTTATATAAATACATCCAGGGTCAGTATAAAGATTTGTCAAGGGAGCTTTTTGTGCCAAGAGGTTTTCAACTGACAAGAGGACATCCGTTGAGGTTAAAAGTAAAAAGATTCCACCTTAAAGAAAGAAAAGGGTTCTTCACAGTAAGGGTGGTTAAACTGTGGAATTCTCTACCAGAGGAGGTGGTGACAGCGGATTCGATAGATAGCTTTAAGAGGGGACTAGATTTATTTCTAATTAAAAAGGGAATTCAGGGTTATCATGGATAATTAGAGAGACAGTATTGATCCAAATTTTTTACATTTCCATTTGAGACAATTGGCTAAGTCTCGCTTGTGTTTTTTTTTTTTCTATTTGCCTTCCTCTGGACTTATTAATAATACAAAAAAAAACATTAAATAATTGATTAATAATTAATTAACAACTAATGAATTAATAGTTAATCCGCATATTGCAGATCAGAGGAGATCCTAAAAGGTTGAACTTGATGGACTGAAAGTCTTTTTTCAACCTTAAATACTAAGGGCCCTATTAAATTCGAGCTGCGGATGAAATCGTATCTCGCAAAGGCCCATCGTAACTCGATTTACGATATCCGAGTCGACTTGCGATTGACTTGCGTAATTTCGGACTACTTTGCCGAGATTTGCCTCCGATAAGCGCTACGTAGTAAGTAGCGGAAAAGAATTCCTTGCGTAGGCGCTCGTATCTCGCAAATTCGCTAAGTGCACAAAAAACACACGTAAAATGGTTTACGCATTACGTAAAGACAACTTAAAAATCTAAAAGTGAGTTTAACAGAGGAAAAGCATGGAAGGCCATTACAATTGATTTCACCATCCCCTCCCCCCACCAAAACAGGCATTATACAACCAATTAGTTGTTACATTTTGAATGAAAAGCCGCGGCGCAGCTTACATAAAGCAAAATTAAAGACACACTACCTGATTACATAAAAACACTAAAACATCAAGAAAATGCCATATTAACCCTGTTATTTTGTATACATGTTGCTCATCACATCTACATTTGGGAACACAAATATGGGGCACATGGAGTCCAGTTCCGTCTTTCGGTCGGGTCTGACTGTGACCCTCTGTCACTGCTTTCTTACAAGGTTCCTATGCCGGTGAGACCGGAGTGGGTTGTCAGTTCCTTCCCCAGTGGTTTGGGATTTGGCCCTGCATTCTGCTTTCACTCTCACCCCCACAATGACCCTTAATGGGATAGCTCACAGCTTCATTGAAATACACAATACCTATTGTTTGGTCTTTCGGTCGGGTCTGACTGTGACCCTCTGTCACTGCTTTCTTACAAGGTTCCTATGCTGGTGAGACCGGAGTGGGTTGTCAGTTCCTTCCCCAGTGGTTTGGGATTTGGCCCTGCATTCTGCTTTCACTCTCACCCCCACAATGACCCTTAATGGGATAGCTCACAGCTTCATTGAAATACACAATACCTCTTGTTTGGTCTTTCGGTCGGGTCTGACTCTGACCCTCTGTCACTGCTTTCTTACAAGGTTCCTATGCTGGTGAGACCGGAGTGGATTGTCAGTTCTGCTGTCACTCTCCCACCCACAAGGGCAGCAAACACACACACAGAGAGTTTGCAGAGGCACAATGAGCACCAGCCAACTCACCTCCATCAGGGGTAATCGACACTACTCTTATCCAAGGAAGTCCCACGCCATTGCTGGTGGCCATGTGCCAAGATGACCATTCATTCCCATTTGGTGACCTCCCATTATGTTCTGCTATTCATCAATTTACATTAGTTTCGATTGCTAAGTGATGTTGGGGAAGTGCGTGTGAAAGCAGAATGGACGGACAAATCAATAATCACTGGAGAAGGAACTGACAACCCACTGCAGTATCACCTATCATTATCCTTTTAGGCCCACAGGGGAATGTTCCTACTCCCCAGTCCCGCTAATTGTACTTGGCCTGTGCATTAACCCTTTATTATGCCTAGATTGTAGATCAATTAAATGCATTATATGATATCTAATGCTATTAGGACTATTATTCCTCTTAGTATGTATGGATCTATTGCAGGTTAACTAGAGCTCATTAGTTTACCGCTATAGTAATGTGACACTAATGTGATGCATGTGGATGTCCCCTAACCCCAACCATTGAAAACACACCGACATGGGGAGAACCGGATAACACAGCTTTATTTTTGGACACAGACCACAATCAGCAGTGGTCAAGACTGTGCATTAATATCATGGGTGTGGTGTGGGCGGGTCCCGAGAGAGCAAGGGGCTAAATAAAAAAAAGGGGATACCTACAGGGTTCAATCTAATAGTCTAGAATAAGCATGATGCATAGCACCTACCAGGGTCACATGCTGCAACCGGAACCAGAAATCTCTCCATTTAACTGAAGAAACCATTAGAGTGCACGGCACTTACAACTTGTCTGGATCGGTTCAATTGAACAAATGATTCAACCTCTGGACAGTGTAATCCAATCCAGTTTCACACATACAGTATGGTGTGTGTAATTGCCCACAAAAATGAATGGTTGTTGACCCCTGTGAGCAATCCCCATACTCGGGCAGAGGCGCGGTATAATGCTGCGCATAAAACCTGCCGGAATGTAATTGAGCGCACCTTTGGTGTACTAAAGATGCGCTTCAGATGTTTACATTCCACTGGGGGGGCTCTACAATACAAGCCCCAGAAAGTTTGTCGCATCATCGTTGCCGGCTGCTGTCTGCACAATATAGCACTACAGGCCAACTGTCTGGGGGACATTGATGCGGCTCCGCTACCTGGGGAGGAAGAGCCTTTATTTCCCCCTGAAGTGGATAATCTGCAGGGGTCACAACAACGTGCCCGCCTAATTCGTGAGTACTTCACATGTAAGTACATACCCAATATGCATGGAACACAGTCTAATGTATCTGGATTATGCCTAACTCCCAAATCTACCTTGATCCATCGCCCTTGTCATACAGAATTCCAACCAGTCCACAGTAGAGGAGAGTTCCCTGACGTTGTCAATGTTTGTACACTGGAACAAGCCACATGATCAGTTACAGGTAAGTAAGCACACATTCCCGTACACATCTTAAGTACTGACGGTTATAAACATCAATGGCATAGATAATTTGAGTGGATTATATATCCCACTATGTCAATGTATATATGCCCCACGTTACATTGTTCTCTAGTAATTTAGATGGAAAAAATACTTTAGTCCATCAGGTTCAACCTCTATAGATCTATGATCTGCAATACGCAGATTTATTGTTAATTGATCCAGAGGAAGTCACCGAACAACAAAAAGTGAAGCTTTGCCAATTGTCTACACAAGGCAGAAAAATATAACATTCCTTCCTGAGCCCAGATACTGGTGATCGTATTCATCCCTGGATCAATACTCCCTCTCTATCCAGGATAGCCCCTAATGCCTGTTTGGTTTTGTAATGTAAAAAGATACCCAATCCCTTTTTAAAGTCACCTACAACCTCTACGGACCAGGATTGTTCACATTGTCTGATCCTGCCAAACCACATGAAATGGGATCAAAATGTCATAGATAAATACCATACACACATGCTTTGTCTAATTTGTGACTGTAATTCTAACATCATATTAACCTTACAGAGCTGCTGTCGTGTGTCAACTCTTCTTTCAACAACCTAGACATGAAAAAACATGACCAGCAACAGAACTGCTACATCAATGTAAGCTACATAGCGAGTATTTGTGTAATAATATGGCCACGTATGCTGAAGGACACAAATAACACATCAATCACTTTATTAATATCAGCCTATCTCTTTCCAGAATACATCAGATAGGTAAGCAGTGATAACTAATTACGATCCACAGCGCACGTGTCCTGGTGGAACAAATCACCTCGCGGATGAGCTTGGGACTGCGTCCAAGGTAAAACACCACATTTGGCTCTCCAAAGATGCATTAATGTGTAATCTATGTGATATTCCTACATCATTAGCCAGATGAGTAGCTCGTTTCATATGTAGGGAAAGAACAGTGAAGACGTTTGTCTGAAATGAGCAACATATATCGGTAAAGTGGATCGAAAAGGTCTAAAGTCTACACACCCCTGTTAAAATGTCATGTTTCTGTGCTGTCAAAAAATGAGACCAAGATAAATCATTTCAGAACTTTTTCCACCTTTAATGTGACCTATAAACTGTACAACTCAGTCGAAAAACTAACTGAAATCAATTAAGTAGAGTGAAGAAGAAATCAAAAAAGAAAATCACATGGTTGCATAAGTATGCACACCCCTAAACTAATACTTTGTTGAAGCCCCTTGTGATGTTATTACAGCACTCAGTCTTTTTGGGGATGAGTCTATCCGCATGGCACATTGTGACTTTGCAAGATTTGCCCACTCTTCTTTGCAAAAACACTTCAAATCTGTCAGATTGCGAGGGCATCTCCTGTGCACAGCCCTCTTCAGATCACCCCACAGGGATTCAGGTTTGGGCTCTGGCTGGGCCATGCCCAAACTTTAATCTACTTCTGGTGAAGCCATTCCTTTGTTGATTTGGATGTAGAAAGATGAAGTTGTAGAAAGATGAAGTTCCTCTTCATGTTCAGCTTTCTAGCAGAAGCCTGAAGGTTTTGTGCCAATATTGACTGGTATTTGGAACTGGTCCTAATTCCCTCTATCTTAACTAAGGCCCCAGTTCCAGCTGAAGAAAAACAGCCCCAAAGCATGATGCTGCCACCACCATGCTTCACTGTGGGTATGGTGTTCTTTTGGTGATGTGCAGTGTTGTTTTTGCACCAAACATATCTTTTGGAATTATGGCCAAAAAGTTCAACCTTGGTTTCAGCAGACCATAACACCTTTTCCCACATGCTTTTGGGAGACTTCAGATGTTTTTTTTTTGCAAAATGCAGCCTGGCTTGGATGTTTTTCTTTGTAAGAAAAGGCTTTCATCTTGCCACTCTACCCCATACGCCAGACATATGAAGAATACGGGAGATTGTTGTCACATGTACCACACAGCCAGTACTTGCCAGATATTCCTGCAGTTCCTTTAATGTTGCTGTAGACCCTCTTGGTAGCCTCCCAGACCAGTTTTCGTCTGGTCTTTTCATCCATTTTGGAGGGAGCTCCAGTTCTTGGTAATGTCACTGTTGTGCCATATTTTCTCCGCTTGATGATGACTGGCTTCACTGTGTTCCATGGTATATCTAATGCCTTCAGTAATTCCTTTGTACCCTTCTCCTGACTGATACCTTTTAACAATGAGATCCCTCTGATGCTTTGGAAGCTCTCTGTGGACCATGGCTTTTGCTGTGGGATGCGACTAAGAACATTTCAGGAAAGACCAACTAGAGCAGCTTAACTTAATTTGGGGTTAATCAGAGGCACTTTAAATGATGGCAGGTGTATGCTGACTCCTATTTAACACGATTTGGAATGTGATTGCTTCATTCTGAACACAGCTACATCCCCAGTTATAAGAGAGTGTGCAGACTTATGCAACCACATTCGTTTTCTTTGTTTTTTTCTTCCCTCCACCTTACAGATTTCAGTTTGTTTTACAATTGAGTTGTACAGTTTATATGTCACATTAAAGGTGGATATAGTTCTAAAATGATTTTTCATTGGCTAATTTCTTTAAAATATTGTGTAGACTTTTTAGAACCACTGTAAGTGACGAAGTAAGCGCTCCGGGAGCATGTGCAATGTAAATATTGACATGTTCCAGATCGCAAAGATGAGTCCCTTTCCACGGTCAGAACAAGGAATGATGAGCATTCCCACGTTCCAGGACTATGCTATTGTCACATTGCATCATGTATGTTCATATGTCAGTCATCATGTGTTGCATCGGGTGTGATATCACATCCTCTACATCGATTTAGATGTACCTATTGCTTTAGATCTGCCATTCTCTCCTCTACTTGGACTATTGGGAAGCCTGTATCATACTTCCTTCCAGATCTCTTCCTCAGTGCTGATGTGATCCTCCCTGTACATATGGGGAAGAGTAACTCTAGCCTTGGAACATAACTGTTAATGAGGTTCAGTTTACCTTCAGTTATGAATATGCAACAGCAGATAATAGAGATGCTCATTCACAGAACAGAATACACCTCGAACTGGCCAGTTTGTTGGTAGTTCTGCTAACACATGAAATTATTTTGAACACACTGATATGGTCCTGGTCAGGTTCACATCTGAGTGTCCAAACTTAGGTATGTAGAGTCTTCTCTCATAGTGCCATTTCCAGTGACATGGGTTCTAACATTGACTGATTGAGCACTTCTACCTCTGCAGTTGCATAGGAGTGTGTGTTGCGCGCACACACAAGACTACAGATTACTTCTCCCCATGAGCATATCTCCTTCTGTATTGTTGGGTTTGAATATTGAATGTTATCCTGATATATTTAACAATATAACTGATATTGCCTCACGTTGGATGATGCACTGTATCTCCCCCCCTCAACTGATCATCTATACCAATGTCACCCCCCCTGCGTGCATTCTGGCCCCATGTCCCTATTTCCGTGTGTTACTGGAACTCTGTATCCTACCCACCTCCACCATGATACTGAGCAGGCCTGTGGTAATTTGTCACGTGTGGCTTTGTGAACAATTAAACCGTTTTTTTTCACTCAATGTTTGTGTAATCCTGTATATTTACCATGTAACAAGTCAATTACCCTGAAAGTCAGATGTGCTCATCACCATCAGTTAGGGGTGTAACTATTCGGGGCAATCTGCGTTGACATTACTACATAATCATGAATGTCGATTCATATCATTCAAGTTGAGCCCTTCAAGTCATTATATACAACCCTGCATGTCTATAGACATGATTTCAGAATTCACACCCCTCCGACTTGCACCTACATGTATATTGGCAAGGTACAGATTAATGTAGCATATGTATCTATGTAAACACACACAGATATATGTATTGAACAATGACACTTCATTCTATCTGTATTCTCGCAACTAGAAAGCATGATATGGTACAAACACACAGAAACAGTGATAACAGTATAACATAATCATACTTTATTTCATACACAGAGTACAAACAGAAATGGACAAGACTGTGCATTAATATCGTGTGTGTTGTGAAGAGATCCTAGTATGGCAAGGGGCTGTGGCAAATCTGAGGACATCTGAAGAGGAAACAGACAACATCATCAGGGTAATGCATAGCATCTCCTAGGGTCACATGTGGTCAGGACCCCACAGTAACCAACAGCAAATAACACGACATCTAATCAACATAACCATTAATGCGCATACAACAACCATATGGCTGCCAGAATAAACAAACACTATAAAACAGGGATCATGTCATACTAAGCGATTTCACACACAGTGTGAATTGGTCAATAGATGATATGAATCTGGAAAACAGAGGTAGGAGGTGTTAGAACAATCAGAAGCTGTTATTAGAGTACATTGTTTTTGCTTTTGACACTACTATAAACCAACTAACATGAACATCATCTCCGAGCAGTAAGAACCATATTTATTCTATCCTGTTCAGTCAGCCTTCCAGGAATATGCTTAGGATGGGGAATACGACAAGGCATGCTTCACTGTGAACACAATCCTTCAGCAAAATGTACTATCACTATCTATGTGGAATAGTTGTGCCATGCTGATATCACATCTCACTTCTAAATGGGTAGTACCAAGGCCAGACAGATGACACTGTTCACATTACCCCTAAACACATGCACATTGATCATGATGTCAAACCCAGGAAATTGCCACTTTGGTTTGGATGACATGAAAAAACTGAATCCAATTTCATAATGTTAACGGGATGGAATGCTACAAAAACTTATGTGGAATTGCTGGTTGGGATTAACAGATAGTAATGGGACTGTGCAACTCTATAGCCTGGACACTGATCATTATAATGGAAGATCACACAGTCATGTTTCTTAGTGAAAATATATGTAGTCCTATATTTCATTTCAGAGCCATCTGCAGTGGGGAATAATCCTGATAGAATGCCCGTTGTGAACTGGGTTGAGTGTTTACTCACATGATGGTATTGTACTGCTCGAAGATGAAGAAAATGTCTTCATAGTTGTGAGAGTTGGCTATTAACACCTACAAAGACAAAAACAATGTCTCATTCCGAACAATATTATGATTAAATACAGCATTTAAGCTCAAGGTCAATCCACATTGAACATCAATTGTTAAAATGTTCAACATAACCAGACATGTACACACTCTGTAGCCAATATTATGTCAACATCTATAACAATCAGTATTCTGTGAGGAGTGGTCAGGAGGCCCTCTCGGATGGTCCTAACACCTCCTACTCCGAGTTAGCGGGCCCCCACCGTCTGTGCCCGCGGCCCGTCTCCCTCTTCCACGCCGTGGTGTGGGATCAGGGGGTGCCACTACAGCAGGTGGCTGTGGTTCCAATGTGGGCGATGTCTGAGATGAGGAGGCAGACATCTCAGGTTGAGATTGGACAACCGAAGGCTGTAGAGGTATGGGCTGGCGACGTAGATTACGCAACAATGCGCGTCTCTCCCGGCTTGCGCGTTCCTCATATCTCTCCATCCTTCGGTTGTGCCTCCTCATCTCAGCATATATAGCACGTGTGGTGGCTGAGATCACCCTATTTCCAGCCAGGATGGCCCTGCTAACAGCCAATTGTTTTTCGCTAATGTCCAGCATTTGCCTTGCTCTTTGGCTTTGGGCCTGGTCCTCTTCTTCGATGTGAGCCATGATGTGCCGTAATTGGCCAGGGAGATGTGGCAGAGGGCCTGGAGGTCTGGCGGCTGGGCGGCTGGCGACTCCGCGGCTGGCGACTCCGCGGCCGTTCCTCCCGGGGCACTTGGGGCCGGGGCACTTGTGGCCGGGGCACTTCCTCCCGGGGCACTTGGGGCCGGGTCACTTGTGGCCGGGGGGACTTCCTCCCAGGGCACTTGGGGCCGGGTCACTTGGGGCCGGGGCACTTCCTCCCGGGGCACTTGGGGCCGGGTCACTTGTGGCCGGCTCACTTGTGGCCGGGGCACTTGGGGCCGGGGCACTTCCCCCCGGGGCACTTGGGGCCGGGTCACTTGTGGCCGGGGCACTTCCTCCCGGGGCACTTGGGGCCGGGGCACTTGGGGCCGGGGCACTTCCTCCTGGGGCACTTGGGGCCGGGGCACTTCCTCCCGGGGCCCATGGTGGAGCCCAGGCTGAGTGCGGTGCCCCGTATGACGGCGGAGCCCAGTATGAGGGGGGAGCCCAGGGTGAGGGCTGTGCCCAGGGTGAGTGCTGTGCCCAGGGTGAGGGCGGAGCCCATGATGAGGGCGGAGCACCAGATGAGAGTGGAGCCCATGATGAGGGCTGTGCCCATGATGAGGGCGGAGCACCAGATGAGGGTGGAGCCCATGATGAGGGCTGTGCCCATGATGAGGGTGGAGCACCAGATGAGGGTGGAGCCCATGATGAGGGCTGTGCCCATGATGAGGGCGGAGCACTAGATGAGGGCGGAGTCCATGATGAGTGCGGAGCCCCAGATGAGGGCTGTGCCCATGAGGAGGGCGGAGACCAGGATGAGGGTGGAGCCGCTGAGGGTGGAGCCGATGAGGGTGGAGCCGATGAGGGTGGAGCCGCTGAGAGAGGCACAGGATGGTGTGGCTGGTGCAGGCCCTGAGGTGGCCACGCCGAAGAGGGCCCGGACATCACTTCCCACTCCGTATGAGCAAGTGATGTGGATGGTCCCGGGCCCTCCTGAATGTCCCGGCCCACTTCAGCCCTTCCTGCCTCCTCCTCTTCTGAATCTGTGGATACTGCAATGGAATAAACATATATTTCAGTTGGTTGCCATACACAATTGCCAGCTATGCATTTACATATCATTGACATCATGGTCACCTGTGAGTGACTGTGGTGCTTGTGTTACACAGATGAGCCACGGGCTGCATAATGAGCATTGTGGATCATGGCTCATATGAATGTGTACTGCATGTGCCTCAGACACGTGCTCTGCTGGATCTGCTGTGCAGTGTGCGAGACTGACCAATCGGACAAGTTTCCAGCAATGGTTGTTAATATGCAGCTGAGACATGGGCCAGGTTAGGACAGTATATGACACACATGCAGTGCTACAGAGTCTGTATCCACATATGCCGCACAGCCAAATTTTTATTCACGATCGCAGTGGAGGCCTCAAGTCAGGCCTGCATTTGTGGATAGCCATGCTGCATCCAGCTGAGAATATCATTCTCCAAGTCATTAAGTCTAATTGACTCATCTGTTCACATAAAGGAAATCCACATATCCAGGCCTGTGCGCAGGCCAGCAAGTTTGACTTTGGACACCCTGCTCTATTGCAATTAATCTGGATATAATTAGAAATTGACATATCAGGGAGACAAATTATGAACATGATAGGTTTGCTACCAGGTCTGAAATGGTTATTGTCGCCCCATAAATTTTTAGTCAACCATCGGGCTTAGAGTGCTATTGGATGTATATTATCCCTGTGTGTGGGCAGGGGTGTAGGAGGCCATATAATTCTTGAGCAAGGGTGGGCAGGTTCGGTCCTGGAGGGCCACACAGGTGAGCCAATCGCCTTTTCAGTCATCTGGATTGACTCACCTGTGCCCAAAAAGGATATCTTGAAAGGCCGGCATGTATGTGGCCCTCCTTACCCACCCCTGTTCTAGAGGGATACAGCTCATTATATACAACAGCCAGAACACAAGCCTATTTATACATACATACATACATACATACATACAGCATCTGCAGGCTTTTGGACAGCCCATCCCCCCACAATCTCAGCCAACCATTTGTGTGATATGATACTCACGTTGCAGGGTGTTAGGACGATCTGTGTCCATCTGTCCTGGTATTTCCACCACAGATTCAGCGCATCACTGTCCTCTCCCATTCGTTGTAGACAAAAGTGACCGCGGGCCCACCACCAGTCTGACGTGCTGCTGCTGCCTCATCGGACATCTTTCTTTTCACAGCAATCTTTAGATCATCGAACTTGTGCCGCACTGCCCTCCAGTCCCTATTAGTGACCCCTACTGCCGACACAGCTCTGGCAATTTGGGACCAGGCCTGCTGCCTCTGGCTGGCATTAATGTCTCTGCCACCACATATAATCCCCTGGCGGGCACAGATTTCCCTGAAGAGAACCTGGATCTCCTCGGGGCTATAATTGGGGGCCCTGGGCCTTGCCACAACCCGTTGCCTTACAGACGGTGCCTGGTCTTCCTGTTCTATCCCTAGGGCCGCTCCCTCATCCCCACTACCTCCCACCAAGGGATCAGGCCCCTGACACTCTGCCCCTTCCACTTAAATTCCTAGCTCTGGGGGCACTTCCCTCCCCCCCCACTCTCCTCCTTGCTCTCCTCCTCCTCCTCCTCTCCCTCCAACTCCTCCTCCTCCTCCTCTCCCTCCTCCTCCTCTCCCTCCTCCTCCTCTCCCTCCTCCTCTCCTCCTCATCCTCCTCCTCTCCTCAGATGTTCTCTTCACTCTCCTCTGCGCCCACCTCCTCTCCTCTAAACTCCTTAGAAAATAAATTAACGATAAATCAAGATAATCTTTGTGTTTGTTTAGGAGGTAAAAAAAGATGCAAGTATTATGTGTAGTATTATGTGTGGGGGGAGGGAAAGGTCTTGGGGGGGGGGTGTAGGTGTGCAGTGGCCTACCACTAGGTGTATCTATGTGTACGTATTAATCTATGTGTGTTAATTATGTGATATCAGTAATTATGTGTATTGTAAACAAAGGGTTAAATTATCTGCTAGTTCAAAAATTGAAATTCTCTCCTCTCTCTTCTCTCTTCTCTCTCTCCTCTCTCCACCAAAAAACCACCAACGCCTAGACCTGTGTGTCTACTTGCAAAAGCTCCAGCACAGTCAATTATGTTCTGTTTTGGCTCCCTTTTAAAGGCATACTGCCGTCAGGTTAAGTGGTACGTATCACGTATTTCGCGCTCTTATCATACGCAAAGTGATCCGAGATATCGTACCTCATGCGCAAATACAAACGTGTACGCATTCGCATCCATCGCTCGTATCTCGCAGCACTTGGAATTTAATAGCGTCGGAATGGTTTCATTTTAAACTACGTAGGACTTGCGTTTTCACCTATTATTTACGCAGCTCGAATTTAATGAGGCCCTTAGTATTTTCTGCAAGCTGCATACGTTGTTCCACAGCTTCGTTTGTATCAAGAACATATAGTTGAGCAAATTTCTGAGGGTTGTAAATGGAATCAATTTCTACATTATTACCATTACCATATTACTGACATGTTGTGGTTCAATATTTTTTAGTTTCCTAAGTTGTTCCTTGGAAATTCATTACTTGTCTTCTTCTCATATTTTTTTCTTACTCTACTACCGATCCTCACATCCATGGAAAACTGTAATGATCAATGTGAATGTTTATTTGTAAGGTTGCAATAATGTAAATGATGTATTATTATGTACATACATAATGTAATGGAGCTTACCTCTTCAGCAGGGGTTTCCAGTGTTGTCAATGCAGCGTGTCTTCTTCTCTCACTCTCTTGTACCGATTGGTTTTCTCTCCATCTTTGTTTTCTTTCTCTGTCCATCCGTTGTTTGGTTCCCGTCCTGGTTTCAATGTTTTCAGCCATTTAATCTGTAATGTAAAATGTAAAGGTTGATGTGTAGCCTACACATGATTATCTTTAACCAATTTAATGTTATTGAATCATTTTATATTTGTTGAATTTGAAATGGAAAAAAACATATGTAATATTTTTTTTTTAATTATTGAATTGTTCTTGGAAACATGAATGGTGTAGTGGCGCCTCAGGTTATTGTGTCGGGTCTGTGGTGGCTATGTGTGAAATCGACCAAGGTAAGGGACTTTGAGTAGCCCAGAGAGTGCAGGGTGTGATAGAGAGAGAGTAGTGCGTGATATAGATGCATAGTGCAGAGTGAGTGCCATAGTGTGTGACAGAGTGATTGTGTTTGAGAGTGCAGTGTGTGTGTGTGTGAGAGTGTATTGCATGTGTGAGAGTGTAGTGCTTGTGTCTGAGCAGGACAGTGCAGTGTCTGATAGAGAGGTAGTGCCGTGTAATGTAATAGAGAGAGGGGGAGGAGGGAGAGAGTGGTGCAAAGAGACACAGGGGAGGGAGAGGTAGTGGGAAGAGATAAAGTGAAGGTAGAGGGAGGGGAAGAGATACAGGGTGTCAGTGACAGAGAGGGTCAAAGTGCAAGTACGTTAAAGTGAGCGGGTGAGTGACTGTGAGGAGCACAGAGACTTCAAGCTGTGATAGAGAAAGAGAGAGTAGTGCATGATAGAAAGGGATAGTGTGGAGTGAGTGTGAGAGAGAGTGCATGATAGACATAGTGCAGTGATAGTGTAGGCTTTAAGATCTACACGTTGGACTTACGAGGCTGGAATTTAATATGGCCCATAATCAGTAAAGAGTTAACACTACTAATAATAAGTCCAATTAGGCAATGTATGTATATACTGTATATATAAATATATATATATATATATAAATAGCTATGAATTGAAGAGCGAGGCATTTGTCAGCTTCCCAGAATGCAGTGCAATAACTGTTTTTCTCGGAATTCAAATGTAAACACAGATGTACTATTTATTTACTATATATATATATATATATATATATATATATATTTATATATATATAGATATATTGGTCCTGGAGAAAAGTAAGTTGGTTATATCTGTTTTAGGCCGGCGGTACCATATAGATGGCCAACTGGAAAACATTTAGAGAGCTTTAGAAACCCCACAGGTCTCTTCTTCATGTACTGTATATTTTCTGAAAGCTCTCTATCCCATGTATGAAGATGTTTTATTTTATTGTCGGTCCTCTAAAAAGTATCACCTTCCACAACCAACTAGCTTATCTCAATATGAATAAAATATTTGTTGTTAACGTGTAACTCGGTCCTCCCAATGAGTAAGAAAATACACATAGTCTAGGAGACAAGTACTTACAAATTCACAGCCTGTACGAATCCACCAAAAATGCGAGATGTTCCTTTCTAACAAATTATTTGCTCACTAGAAATTAAGTAAAGTGTTAATACTTGTTAGTGACCACAACAATAGACTACATTGACAGCAAATATAAAGTAAATTGAAAATATAGCATTAGAAAATAGACTTGTAATGTATCTGTCCAACGCGTTTCTTGCAGTGGTATCTAATCTATGAAGGATCCTTTTATACAAAGAGAACGGCCAGTTGGAAAACACAAATATTAAAAACAAATATATACACATGGAATCCGTCAGAAACAGAATATTTATGACGGCCTCAAACAAATCACACCTAGAGGGCGATAATAACACATGTAGGGTAAGCAGTGTACATGTAAATGGCAGCGATTACATGTGCATTACGTGCACTACACAAATAGAATCTAAAGCGCAAATATAAATATTGAAAGAGATAAGAGATATGACTTGAGTCTACAGCAAGAGAAATATTCTTCCTTTCCAAAAATGTCTGTTATAAATCTGCTGTGTAGATGCTCCATGAACTGGTGATACCTTATAGAAAAACAGAAGATATAAGAATAAGAATTCGAAACAATGCAAATTGTGGCTTTTCCAAATGGTTAACAAAAACTAAAAATGGAAACATTTTTACCATCTTGGAACGAAGATACTATAAGTCAATATATATGTGTTTTATTGCAGTTGAATATTAATATGCTGTAAATTAAGCTGTAAGCATTAAAAGAGATATATAGCTATTTGTAAGATTCATCCTGGCTTGCATATGATGATAATACAGATTATATGTCAATGTTATGCTTTTGAAGTGTATGGTTGTTATTTTTTGTAAACCAATAAATATATACATAAAAAAGTCACAATATTATGACCACCATATGGATGATCATTAGCTTTCGGGCCAAGGATGGCAGTATTTCTGAAACAGCACAGTTCTCTGTCTGCTGTGGTTAAAGTCTATGGTGATTGGACAAATGGCAGCCATTGCCAATAAACAGAGTCAAAACTGCGAAGCACCATGTTTATCCAACAGGAGGTTGGCTAATGAATGGGTAAACACAACCACACAGTCCCCTGAAGCCACCGGACTCTGTTACTCAATTCTCCCCAAGGCCTGTTAACCCACCATTCTGCCATTCATTAGGTTCCTCGCATAGAGAAATCCTCAACCCCTCTTATTCTAACAATGTACACCCCAGGCTCCTAGTTTCCCATTTGGATAAAAACACAGAACCCTCACTCAGAGGTAACTGATAACCAGGACCCTATACTCATTGGTGCCTAGAGGGAAGAGAAGACAGGATGGGCCCAAATCCATGGAGACAGCCCTGACCCATGAGGGGTAGTTCAAAGGGGGTTTAACATGTGAAATATATGTTTGCTCAAGAAGGGGCTAACTGTGATTGGTGAGTTAAGTAAATAAATATGTGACCTGAAAAATAAAGACAATGATCTTTTTGTACATATGCCTGTTGTGTTTAATTTAGAGTGAACTTATTTATTATTTTTCACTCAGAATTTTTTTTTTTTGCAACTTGTTCTGGTAACCAGTAACTTGTCCTGATTCTCTAAAAACTTGGAAGGAGAAATTGGTAACTTGTCATAGCCTCTGCGTAAGCTATCCTGCATGAGGGGATTGAAGCCACAGACATGTTGGCCACTCATTATCTGGGGACTTGGAGAGAACCAAGGACAATATACCCTAGCATCTCAACACCCGGGGGCACCACTTTGTCTCTTCCCGGCCAAGGAACAACCGCTGCTTCTGTGGCCTGCTGCTCCTGCAGCCTTCTTCTCCTGTACCTACCCAGGTTGTAGGACCCCAAGCTGGGGCCCAGGTGCCAACCTGACTGCTGGACCCCACTGGTTTTCTCCAAGTCCAACCTTGCTTCTAGCCACAGTGCTAGGGGTGTCACCAGTGGGGCTATCTGAAGGGGGGATTGCCCTAACCGATCCAGCTGAATTAAACTGGCATCTGCCATGCCTGTATTTTAACGAGGCAGCTGGTCTTCGGTCCGAGAGGAAAAGGAAGAACAGTTCCATGACTGTCTGTAGGAGTGGGGAATGTACCCCACCATTAATGCTGTGCAGCTCACACTGCACAATTCTCAGATCCAGTGCTTCAGTGGGTCATGATAGATGGTTATGGTGCATTTGGATTTGGAGAGAACCACAGTGTTCCTACCAAAGGAGCTAGAGGTGATGGTGACCGGAGGGCAGAGATATACCCTCCCAGTAGCTTGAGTGCGCCTAGACTGGAACACCTGGAATGGTACCAGGGAGGTAGTGGTGATGGCTGTATTACTGGGTAACGACCTTGTGTATATGGAGTGTCAGTACCCTCAAATCTGTAAATCAGGCACAAGTGGCAAGGGCAGCCACGGATGAACCTGTGGATGACAGCGAAGTCACCCAAGAGGAAAGCAGGGTAAGTCTTTTACCTGCTGGGGATCAAGGGCTCCAATGAGCTAGTGTAAGAGACTAAGAGCAGAGTTAGTGCAGGATAAAATGCTAGCGGGGGTTAGGCAGTAAGCTACATGGGGAGAGAAGGACCTACTGGAGAAGACTATTTATTAAACCAGGGTTACTTGCAGGATTACCTCCCGATCAGGTAGGGTAGATTCTGCACAAAGTTAAAAGACAGCTAGTTATCACCCAGAAAAATAGAGGTCATACGTTAGAGCTGGCCACACAATGTCCCCTTAGATGGATACCTGGGGAGAAAAAGATCCAAGGTCACCTCACCGAGTGTTCTGCTGGCCGGGGTTTAATAGGGACGTAACCGTGCTGTTACTCTTGTGGTTCTCCTCCAAGGGAGGTAGCATATTGCAGTGTTTACCAGGCTCTCAAGAATCTCCAGCATCATTTATATGGAAGGGAATATACGGTGGTCACCGACCACAACCCCTTGTGTTGGGAGAAAGCTAAACAAATAAATTAAAATATTAAAATCTTGATTTTTATTTCACATCAAGAATTGGCTTGTACTTTTAGGTTAGTAGAATAGCTCCTGCAGCCCTCCTCAAGAAACTGCATTGATTATGAAGTCCAGGCTATGAATGTTATACTGATTATAATTTAGCTTTTATTGATTTATATACCTACTCTTCATACCAGCAGATGATGCAGTAAACGAACTATGTTGTCTAGAACTGAATATCCCTATTTTAAACATAAACTAGGACAAAAAGCACATTTAAAAAAAAAGGGACATTTGGGACGCAAAATGCCTATGTCACTTTATGCTTGGCAATGGGTGGAAAAGAACAATATAACATATAGAGCTAATACTGGAAATACAACACATAATTACTTTGCTTGCACAGCCGGTGCTGTTCATTGTGCAGGTGGGGGCAACTTCAAAAGTTCAGAACTCAATTAATTTACCAGTAATTAACACAAAAAAAAAACACTTTTACGGAATGTATTTTCACCCTTTATATAGTGGTGCAGAGCACCTCCAGTGAATTCAGTGTGCCTTAAATTTTTAAACACTAAGATATAGTTGGCATTCTGTGAATGGTTGGATTCAAACTCCAACTACCAGATTTCTCTTTCTTTACATGGATCTTTTGCCGTGTTACATTTTTGATTAAAACCTGAGTTGCTAGAAACCCCCCCCCCCCCCCCCCCCAGAACTTTGGGAGTGTCAGAAGTTCAGGGGCTTTGGCTTTTTAAGAGTTAAAATTGTTATGGACTACTATATTGCAATTGTTACAACTTAGTAATGGTTAAATTGTTGTATAATATTTTTATATATGTTGTATAATATTTGAAAAATATGTCATATGACCCTGGTGTATAAAAATAAAGCATGTTCTGTGGGGTACATGAGGAGAGGGCTACAAGTGAGAGGGTTGCCAGTCAAGGGATAGGGAGGACGTCCAGTAGAACATACAGACTAATGGACAACAATAAACAATGGAAAGTCAGTTAGGAAGAGGTGAGATTGGATTTTACAGACGTATTCATAAAATGGGCTTAGTATCTCTTTAAGGGCTACCAGTTTTTAACTACTGTACATAAAAAAAAAATTGCCCTAGCGCCAGACAACCGCCAACCCTCTGTGTTGGCATAGTCATGGCATCTGCAAAGAGGACACAGCCCACGCACAACAACAAGACCTACAACATCAGAGGCTCATATTCATGTACAGCATCCAATGTAGTGTACATGATACAATGTACTGCATGTGAAAGGGGGTGCCACATTGGGAGAAACCAGCCAGAAACTACACATGCGAATGAACCTCCACCTAAGCTCCATCAAAAAGCACCATAAAGACAGCTATTGTTCTCCAGTTGGACACCATTTCACCCAAGAGAATCACTCCATCCAGAACCTCAAAATAAAAGTACTCAGAGGGAATTTCAGAACTATCTAACAGCGAAAAACTTTTGAATTTAAAAATGATTAATTTTTTGATACAAAGGATTTGGGCATTAACAACGACTTATTTATAACCACATTTCCTAATGTCTTATAGCACACACATTCCACTTACCTCCCCCTTCACTTGCTGTTTTTGTAAGCTACATGCTATACTGAAATGTATTGATCTTTTTTTTACTCTGCTGTGTTCTTATCTACAACCTGATCGATAGACTTAATGACCTATCAAGGACATTATTCACAATGCTGGTCTGTTTCGCAATTAACTCTGCCCAATGAATTTTGTCTTTCTTGTTTTTCCAATATTTTCCGCATCTCTTTCTGTTTGCTGTTTTTAGCTCATACTTTTATCAGTATCGCTTTTGACTTGATAAAGAGAGGCATTCTCTGGAAAGCTCGTCTCTATTATGAATACGTTTGTCCAATAAAAAAGGTATCACTATTCACTGCAATACTCTTATTATTCAACTGGATTACTGGACATTCACTGCTACCTCACTCTTCATAACTATTATATATACTAGCAACTTGCCCTTCAAAAAATGACTGTCCAATAAAATAAAGTGTTGAAATGCTGTTTGTCACACAATGTGAGTGTACTTGGTGCCTCAACTATATAGGACCCCTCTAACACAGTAATGAACGCATAAGTGCCATGAGGGTCATCCAGGACCCTCATGACCCAGTGTAAGCACTACACCATTTTGACCCGGTCACTTACATAAGCCTCTATTTAACCCCATCAGTCCCATAAGGGTATATTATGACCATTATGGGCCTGTTACAACCCAACATTAACCACATAAGTGCCATGACGGTCCTCTAGGACCATCATGACACTAAGTATAAACACTTCACTGCACTATACCCCCCAATAAAACATTAAATATCAACTAAACAGCCACTACACTAACCTATTAACACCTACACTACCTACCCCCTAATAACCCCCTCCCCACCACTGTAATTACAGAAATAAAAAAAAACTAAAGTCATCCAAAATCAAAAATCTACATTACATAAAATAAAAAAACCTAAATCACAAAAAATAAAAAATGTAAGATGTAAGATGTAAATGTAAAAAAAAAACACCTAAGTAAGAAAACAATAAAAAAGGAACATTACAGAAAATAAATAAATACATTACAACCCCCCCACTACAGGAAATACATATAATACATACAATACAATACACCCTTATCTAATATACATCCCCCTATCTATCTAATATACAATAAATACTATCTATGTAATATACATCCCCCTATCTATCTAATATACAGTACATGCTATCTCTATATAGTAACCCTAATTCTAAGCTACAATAAAAAAAATTAAGACCACTTACCTTTGAGATGTTTCTTCAGATCACCAACCTAGGGTAAAAAAAAATTAAAAAAATGACTACAACATGTTTACATAAAATAAATAAACATTCTAAACATTCTAAATATTATACTCACCTTTCCAGCATGTCACGTCCTCCATCTTTGCTTCTCCGGCACGGCCGCTGTTAAAAAAAACATTACATTAGTTCAAATACATAAACATAAAAATAAGTAAAATAAACACAATCTACATTATACTTACCTCCCCGTGATGACTCCGGCCTCCTGGTGTTCTGCCCCGGCTGGGCCCTGGAAGCATCCGCGCTCTTTAAAAAAATAAAATAAAAAAAAACAACACACATCCGCCCTGGCGGATGTCCCCCGACGCTAATGAGCTTCCTACGGAGTGTTCCAGAATAAAATTGGCAATGTCGGCTTATGATTGGTTGAAAACGCTGTCTATCAAATTTAGCCAATGAGAAGACGCCAATTGTGAACCAATGAGAAAGGGATACACCCCAAAATCCAACGCTGATTGGATAACGCACCTGTCAATCTTTATTTGAACCAATCCGAAGGCTTTATTGCCATCAGCCAATCACAATGGAATACACCCCCACGTACAGATTGGTGAAGACATCTGCGCCTTCCCATTGGCTGTAATACTGATTGACATTGACAATAGCCAATGAGAAGGCACAAATGCCTTCACCAATCAGTATGTGGGGGTGTATTCCATTGTGATTGGCTGAAGGCATCTGCGCCTTGTGATTGGTTTAAATAAAGATTGACAGGTGCATTATCCAATCAGAGTGGGATTTTAGGGTGTATCCCTTTCTGATTGGCTCACACATTGGCGCCTCCTGATTGGTTGAAATTGCTGTCTATCAAATTCACCCAATCAGAAGGCGCCATTGCCTATGTTCTTCCGGAAAAGTCTCCGGGAGCCTCATTACCGTCGGGGATGTCCGTGAGTGCGGATGTGAGTACTTTTTTTATTTTTATTTTTTTTACAGGGCGGGGCACAAGAGTAGTAGGCTGGAGACATCGTGGGTAGGTAAGTACAATGTAGATTATGTTTATTTTATTTTGTTTTTATATTTATGTATGTGTATTAATGTTATGTTTTTTTTTTAACAGGTGCCGCAACGGAGAAGAAGAAAAGAAGATGGACGCGACATGCCGGAAAGGTGAATAGAATATTTAGAATGTTTATTTATTTACTGTAAATGTGTTGCACTCATTTTTTTTTTTTTTTTTTCCCTAGGTGGCTGATCTGAATGGACATCTGCAAAGGTAAGTGGTCTTAATTATTTTATTTAAGCTTAGAATTAGATGATTTTATATATAGATAGCATTTATTGCATGTTAGCTAGCGGTATGTGTTTTATATAGATAGCATAGAATGTATTGTATATTAGATTGTGGTATTTATTTAGATAGATTGTGTGATGTATATTATATAGATAGGATGTATATTAGATTATGGTATTTAGATAGATTGGGGGATGTATATTAGATAGATAGATAGATAGAATGTATTGTATATTAGATAGGGGTGTATTGTATTGTATTCAATTGTATTGTATTGTATTATATTGTATTGTATGTATTTGTATTGTATTATATTGTATGTATTGTATTGTATGTATTATATGTATTTCCTTTTCAGGTGTGTCATTTTTTTTTCTGTATTGGGGGTGGGGGGGGGGGGGGACGTTGTAATGTGTTTCTTTCTTTTATGTAATGTAGATTTTTTATTTTTTGTGACTTTAGGCTTTTTTGTTTTCTGTAATTAGAGTGGTGGGGGTTATAAGGTGGTAGGTAGGTAGTGTAGGTAGGTAGTGTAGGTGTTAATAGGCTAGTGTAGTGTTTAGTTGATATTTAATGTTTTATTGGGGGGTATAGGAAAGCGTAGTATTTATACTTAGTGCCATGATGGTCCTTGAGGACAGTCATGGCACTTATGTGGTTAATGTTGGGTTGTAACAGGCCCATAATGTTCTTAATATACCCTTATGGGACTGATGGGGTTAAATAGAGGCTTATGGGGGTCTGTATTAACCCCCATGAGTGAGGGGGTTTATTAAGTGCTTATGGGGGTCTGTATGACCCCCATGAGTGACCGGGTTAATGAAGGGCTTATGGGGGTCTATATTGACCCCCATGAGTGACAGGGATAATGAAGGGCTTATGGGGGTCTGTATTGACCCCCATGAATGACAGGGTTAATTAGGGGTTTATGGTGGTCTGTATTGACCCCCATGAGTGACACAGTTAATGAAGGGCTTATGGGGGTCTGTATTGACCACCATGAGTGACAGGGTTAATGAAGGGCTTATGGGGGTCAATACAGACCCCCATGAGTGACAGGGTTAATTAGGGGTTTATGGGGGTCTGTATTGACCCCCATGAGTGAAGGGGTTAATTAAGTGCTTATTGGGGTCTGTATTGACCCCCATGAGTGACGGGGTTAATTAAGTGCTTATGGGGGTCTGTATTGACCTCCATGAGTGACAGGATTAAAGAAGGGCTTATGGGGGTCTGTAATGACCCCCATGAGTGACAGGGTTATTGACGGCGTTTTGGGGGTCAATATTGACCCCCATGAATGACAGGGTTTATTAGGGGTTTATGGGGGGCTGTATTGACCCACATGAGTGACAGGGTTAATGAATGGCTTATAGGGGTCTATATTGACCCCCATGAATGACAGGGTTAATTAGGGGTTTTTGGGGGTCTGTATTGACCCCCATGAGTGAAGGGGTTAATTAAGTGCTTACGGGGGTCTATATTGACCCCCATGAATGACAGGGTTAATGAAGGGCTTATGGGGGTCTATATTGACCCCCTTGAGTGAGGGGGTTAATGAAGTGCTTATGGGGGCCTGTATTGACCCCCATGAGTGACAGGGTTAATGAAGGGCTTATGGGGGTCTGTATTGAGCCCCATGAGTGACAGGGTTAATGAATGGCTTATGGAGGTCTATATTGACCCCCATGAATGACAGGGTTAATTAGGGGTTTATGGGGGTCTGTATTGATCCCCATGAGTGACAGGGTTAATGAATGGCTTATGGGGGTCTATATTTACCCCCATGAGTGACAGGGTTAATTAGGGGTTTATGGGGGTCTGTATTGACCCCCTTTAGTGAGGGGGTTAATTAAGTGCTTATGGGGGTCTGTATTGACCCCCATGAGTGACAGGGTTACTGAAGGACTTTTTGGGGTTTATATTGACCCCCATGAGTGACAGGGTGTTAGTGTATATTTGTTTTCATAACGGGTCCTTTAAGGATCTTTACGGTCCTTTATGGACCCGTAAAGCGTGAATTTAGAGTTTTCATTGCAGCGGGGGTCCCCGATCGCGTGCGATCGGGCCCCCCACTGCGATGGTTAATGTGGGGTTAATGCAGGTTTCCGAGCTTATCTCGGATCCCTTCTTGGGTATGTTGTATGTTGCTGGGCTTTGAGCCTCGTTTTCTTCGGTGGCCATTTTTTCTCTCGCTTAGGGGATTTTCGTGTGTCTGAACTCGGGAATTTGGGCTTAAATGGAGGTGTAACTTCACTTTCAGAGGTCCTGGGTGCCCCCCCCCCCCCCCTTGCTATGGGTAAGCTTTTTATGTTTTTGTTGTGAGTATTTGGTGTGTTTTGACTGTTTTTAGGTGCGAGAGGTACGGCCCTTATGGTCGTATTTTTTGTGCGTGTGGGTGTTTATGCCGTTAAGGTTGGTTCCAAGGTCTTTTTTTTTTCTAAGTCATGCCTGTGTGTGTGTTTTTAACCACGTGTAAGGCGCCCTTGAGCCTCCATCTCTGCAAAAGCGGACCCTCGCGAAAACACAGCCGAAGTTGGAGCCTCGCGAGGGGAAGTAGTACTTGCAGGATCCACCAACTTTAAATCATTTGCAAAAAGATTTAACAGCGTCCAAGGTAGTATCACCAAGAAAAAAGAATGAGAAGATAAGATTTGTTGAAATTAACAACAGGAGAGACGGAATTCAATCCCCTGAGATAGGGATTCCAAGTGACTAGACTTTTTTATCCCCGCTAAAGCACCAGCAGAAGATAGACATGTCAATTTGCCCCGGCTGGAAAAAGAGCAAGTTAACCCCTACAGGGAGAAAAAGGGTGATCATCGTAGAACCAGGAGGGGAGACTGGTCCAACTACAAAAGGAGAAGAGAAAACAACTTGATAATATAAATACATACAAATAATTTGTCCAAAATAACTTAATATCCAGTGGAAATTAATCTACTCAGGAGAGGTCTCTTATTTGCCCCAGATATGAAACCAAATGCTTTTGAATTATTTGTAGACCTGAACAAGTTCATTAGAACCATTATTCTGAAATGTCACTTTACCAGGTTGTCAAGAGATAATAATTTGAGTGACCCTGATCGATCTTCTTTGGAGGAAATGGCCATAACTTTGAATGAAGAAGATAGAGACACCCTACGTATCCTGCAAAAATTAGAATCATCCAAATATTTACTAGACGAATATGTCATAGGGGAAGAATCAACTTTCACATTGGAAGATGCAGATGAGAACCATGATTGTAGGAGGATTCCAAAATCACAACATTAACCAAAATCATTTTTTTCACTTCTTGCAGTCCCAGGGACACCATATAACTGTCTTTAAAATACTTATGATGAAGGAATTTGATAATATTTGTGCTAAACAGCAGATTAAGAAATCCAAATTCTTTCAAGAAGATAGGAAAACCCTGGAGAAACTTAAGAATGACACAACAGTGGTAACTAGGCAAGCAGACAAGGGAGGAGCTATCATTGTACAAAGTAGAGAGGATTATATGAAGGAAGCATATAACCTTATTGAAGATAACAGTACCGATAAAATACTTAACAAAGATCCCACAGAGGATTTCTTAGCCAAATATAATAAGCTTGCAAAGTGAGCAAAGGAAATGGGAATTCTCACAACCAGAGAAGTACATTTTCTGGATACACCAAAAAAGGCAATAATTTATAATTTTCCCAAAATTCATAAAATTCCAATAACTCCACCAGGGAGACCAATTGTCTGAGGTATTGGATCTCTAATGGAAAATTACCACAGTACAGATACTACTTACTTAAACCATTGGTCCTTAATCTGAGATCATACCTCAGGGATACACCACTGTAACGGAACCCATCACTGTTTTACCCTGTTTTATGGTTATTTAATTATTATGGTTAAAATATGATCCTACTGTTATACTGTATGTATGTTGGTTTATGCTCTGCAGAATATTTGCCCAGGCTATTGCAGACCTTGGCATAATAGAAAATCCTATTACAAGGGCTCCTCATAAGCAAGAGAGGTCCATTGTGTGAAGTGTTCACATTGTGAAGATGGAACAAAGGGAAGGATGATCTAATCAATGTCTGATTGTATCAAAGTAGCCAGGTAGCCTCAGGGAGGTGTGACCCACCTATTGTCCCTCTATGTGTATTGTGTGGCCAACTATGGGGGATGTGTATTGCCTGTGGGAAGAGATGTGTATATATATTTCTGCGCATAACAAAATAAAGTCAGTATTCTTTTGACTCCCAATTGAGTGTCGTCCAATATGGGAGGTTGGGGATGGTGAGACTGTAGTGCTTCTTGGATATTTTACCGTATACCAGCGGAGATATTGGATTCGTGTTCCAACTCTGTTACAACCACATATCTTGGAGATGATGGAGAGCTTCATTTGGAAAGCACCTTATAGTTGGATGAACCTTAACGTAACTGTCCTTTACACATCTGTACCCCAAGAATTGGAAGTAGCAGCTGTAAGAAGATTTTTGGACATAGAAGGAAAGATGGAAGACTCTTTCATTATAGAGGCTATTCTTTTTATCCTTCAACATAATTATTTTTTATTCAAAGGGAAATACTATCCCCACAGAACTGGGACTGCTATGGGCACAAAGTTTTCCCCCAGTTTTGCTAATCTGTACATAGCACGGTTGGAGGAGCTGCATATGTGGAGTAGTCAATTTGCCTTGAATATAATTTTTTGAAAAACGATTCATCAATGACATTATGATCTTCTGGGAAGAGTTGGAACCAGGAGACAGAGATTCTTTCTTAAAATATGTCAATACTAATAGTATGAATCTTAAGTTTCTGATGGGACCACACTTCGATTCCCTTCTTTGATGTTGTACTGGATGGCTCTGGCACATTTGTTTTGTCTACACTATATTCCAAACCCACTGATACCAATGGGTTTATACATGCTACCAGTGGGCACAATCCAAGATGGATTAAAAATATCCCCTTCGGACAGTTCAGGCACATTAGACACCATTGCTCCAGTTTAACAGATTATGACTGGAGAGTAAGAAGTTGGCAGATAAATTCAGTGAAAAATGGTATAATGAGAAAGATATTCAAGAAACTCAACAGAAATCAAGAATCTTTAAAAAGAGGGGGACTCTTTAAAAAGTAACTAAAGAGCAATAATAGGATAGACAGAATGAATGTAGGTTCCTGACCAAGAATAATGCAGCAACCAAATCCATCTCAGAGTACACTGGAACTGTGGCAAATACTTAAGGAAGACAACATCCTGAGAGAGGTTCTACCACATCAACCACTGATTACCATGAAGAAATATGAAGTTAAAGAACATAGTTGCTCCTAGTGAACTGCTGGAAGTCCCAAACAAGGGGGATTAAGTCAAAGTTTGGGATTTTTGTGGGTACTTATATGTGTGGAGCAAAGAAATGTACTACATATATGTTCCTTAAGAAGACTGATAGAAACAAGATCAAGTAATTGCATAATAGGTTATACAGGATTCATATTTTGCCTTTGATAAAGCTGCTCGTGTATATGCGGTGACATGATAAGGGCACCCGGTCCAATATAGTCATTAAAATTCTGAGGGCATTTTTCCCCAGCTGTGAGGTTCCCAAGTGGACAGTTATCCACTTATACATAGATAATGGAATAGTACTTACAGCCTGTAGCTGGATGCCATTTATTGGCGTATCTGGTTTAGATATCGGACCCCAGACCAGTGGCAACTTTTTTTTAACGGTTTCTATAATTGAGATGGATATATCCTAGGGGATATGCACACAGACATAACCTGGAATTCAGCTCATAAGTGTCTGCCTCTCAATCTGTATGTATCTCTGACCTGTTTTCCAGGCTTTTTTCCCATTTATGTATTATGGAATCTAGCCAGAAATTGGGGCATCTAAATAATAGAGCCTTCTAGGTAGGCGGTAACCTTTGAGTGCCTAGGCCTTCTGCCATTACTGATAGTGTTTGACGGAAAAGTAGTTTCAAAAGGGTACCTGACCACTAGTTGGATCACCTAATCAACTTCTTTCAAGCCTATATGATTTTCATACTCCACACAATACCTGACCACTTAGGAAATTCTGTTATATTCTAGTACCATATAACCCCTAGTTTATCTGATCTAAATGTTTCTTAGTGTTAAACAGTGAGTCGTGGTGTTAAGCACCTGGAAAACTTAAGTCCAATCATTATCCTTATTTATAGATCTAACTATTCTTGGCACATGCCTTTATTTATTTATTTAGTGACTGAGTCAATAAACTTACAGAAAATGTCTGTTTTTTGTATAAGGCTCCGATATTTGCTCCCAACCATATGATTAAAATACAGCAAATTTAAATACACAGGTACATTTGATACATTTAGTATTACCAATTATATATATTTAATTGTAATTGTGCTAAATCTGTGGAGTATAGATTAAGCACATTTCCACATTTGTGTAACTCCTGCATTTTACTAGTATTATTAGAATTCACATCATGAGTGTACTCCTGTATTCTACTACTATAAATAGAATTCATCATTAGTCATTAGGGCATATACACTGAATTGTGATGTTTCCCAGTCCCTTGTGGGGCAACTCAGGATATCCCTTTGTAATGCTATTTAATTACTGGAATTTATAAGGTCCTACTATATACATTGTGACAGGGCCGGTCTTTGGCTACCGGTTGCTCCTGTGATTTTCCCATAAACCACTGAGTCCCGATATATACTTTTATCTTTGCTTTAATAAGGTGTTTCAAAACAAACAATAGCTTAACTTCAGGATAAAAGAAACATCTACACAAACGGGCTTGCTTATTTTCAGGAACACCCTGACTAGCCATGAGACCTTTTTTAAACAGAGGGTGGTACATTTAAGTCCGGTCTCTCTCGCCCAGCTGCAATGGATCCTCTGCAGGTCCTCTTCTCTTAGAGCAAACAGTCTCTCTAGTTATCTTGTTGCAGTCACACAGACTGATCCTCTGATGGCAGCTTCCCGTGCTTCTCTGGCACCCACTGTGTAAGTCCCGCCAGGTCCTGTTCTGGAGCTCTGTCTCTTTCTCCTTCCAGGTCACGCTGAAATCCTCAGTGTCCCTTGTTCTGATGCTGGCTGTACACTCCAGGCAATCCTTACTCACGTGCCAGTGTCTCTCTGTATTTCAATCAGTATTATAAGCAGTCTGTCTTACTTCAGAGCTTATCCCAGCTCTCAGGATGCAACAGCAGCTGAGCTGTCTAAGGTTCTCTCTCGCAGCTTCTCCAAACAGACTGCAGCTCCACACACTGCTCACAGCCCTAAGGCCAGAGCCTAATCAGCAGCCCTTTCCATGTCTGCTTTCCAGGCTTTAAAGTGAAGCTTCAGCTGGGGCCAATAAGGAGTTCTCTAGGAGTTTAACTCCTTCACTCCTGTCAAGAACTCTTCATCCTTCTGTACCTTGCACCATCCTCTATGGAGCAAACGGTCACAACATATATATATATATATGACTTTTTCACATGGTGAAACGGATTTCATCCATTTTATCATACTATAATAGATGTGTGTGTATATATATATATATTACTATTTTTTTTTAGTTAAGTTCAGGTCCCTCCTATATGTTCTAATTATGTTAAGTTCTAGTCATGTGGCAATTTGAGTTATCTCTGTAAGCATTCTAGTATTTTTTTTTTGAGTGGCTTTGGTAAGAATCTAATTATTTGGATGTATATATGCATACAGTGTAACTCATGGATGTGTATATATGTGTATATATTCTCTTTGTAGGGTGTTGTTTGAATACTGAGGAAGCCGCATGAGTAGCTCTGAAACGTATCTATTTTTATCCACCATACTGGATTGATTATTTTTACTTTGTTGTACTTATGATCTTATATTTCCGTTTATACCTATACCAATAAATGTACACATTTTTACATTTCAAGCTCTCTCTAATTATTTACATCCAATAAGCCGGCAGAGTAGAGCAAATAACAATTGGCCATAGGCGTTCTAGTACCCAAAACACCAGCTAGATCCTAAGTTTCAATCCAACATTTCCATCGACTGACCATGTATGCATTTCATGCAAGAGCGAGTATCCAGTTAGACTGTGTAGACCTTCAAGACCAGCCCGAAATCTGGCCAAATAATGGGATCTGATGAGAGCGATCATAGTACCTCAAATCTTTGGGGCCTAGCTAGGTGTTTGTGCTCTTTCATTACTTTTGTCTCTTCACATATTAAACAACACAGAGATAGAGTGACACAACCCTTGGCAATGTGAAAGCATACCTGAGGGGTAAACTGATTCCTCAAAACGGGAAGCATCTTCAGTTTTGAAGAACAATTTTCACCTTCACATATGGAGTTCACCAATTCCAAGCGCCGTGGCCCCAGTACCGAGATCAACCAACCTAGGTTACATCCACTATTTAACAGCTATCAAGATTTGCCTGTGTTTACCATTATTCTGGGGTATGAATATCTATTTCTACACTGACTGTTACCAAATTTGCCTGTTTTTAGCATTATTCTGGGGTATGAATTTGTTTTTCTACACAGACTGCTACCACAATTTTGCCTGTTTTAGCATTTCTATAGTATATAATTTATGTTTTGTTCTTATATCTAAGCAGTCAAACATTCCTGAACATTCTTCTGATGCTTATAGAGTTTACTATCTGCCATTTGCATCAGTTAAGTACATTGAACACATGTAGCCCCATTCAACTGCAAGCTCGCAACTCACTCGCCGACGTACGCATGTCAGCGAGTGAGTTGCAAGCTGCTGTTCTCTTCAGTTTCCCAGGCTTTTCAAATAGCTATGGCCGAGACTGGCTGCCCGAAATCAGAAACCCAGGATACCGACGTAAGCAGAGCTGGGCTTGCGAGTGCAAGCCCGTAGCTACTGTTTACTGTCAGCCAATAGGAGTGGAAGCCATCATCATGAAGTACTCCTGCAGGCTCCCCACATGACCGCCATGATGTGGGGGTCCCAATCGATATCCCTGCAGGGTCCTTACATTAACCCCTTGCTGGGGGTCTCGAGCGGGACCTCCGCAGTTTCCCCACGTTGACCCATAATGATGCAGGGGTCCCCACATTAACCCCCAATGATTCAGAGGTCCCGATTGGGACCTCTGCAGCATTTAAAAATGTAAAGTCCCCACTGCGGGTCCTTATAGGGCCCATGGCACACAAATGGTTACCCCATGCCATGGGGGTACTGCATGTACCCTTGTGGCAACTAACATTAACCCCCCCCTATGCTGCAGGGTCCCGCTTGAGACCCCCGCTGCATTTAAAAATTTCAAATGTCCCACCGTGGGTCCTTAAAGGACCGTGGTACACCAATGCATAATCCAAGCCATGGGGGTACTGTAAGTAACCCTGCAGCACCTAACATTAACCCCCAATGCTGGGGGTCCCCATCGGGACCCCCAAAGGGTCCCTACATTAACCCTTGCAATCCCCTTCACTAAACCTACTATAGGGTAAATAAGCGCACTAACCTTGCTAAAATGCCCCTCTAGTTTTCTGGCTTTCGTCCCTAGCACAAGGGCCCTTCCTTCTATACAGACCCTTATGGGACACTAATTAATCCCCATAAGTCCCATAAGGGTCCCATAAGGGACTATACAGACCCTTATAGGACAATACTTAACCCGATCAGTCCTATAGGGGTCTATATAGACCCCTATAGGACACTTTTAACCCCTAGAATAACACTATAAGTGCCAATAGGGTCCTCCAGGACCCTCATGACACAAAGTCTAAACACTACTCTATTAAACCCCCATACCCTATTACCCCCGCTCTACCCTATTAGTCCCCCATCTAACCTATCATCCCCCCTCCACACTATTAACCCCTAGAATAACACTATAAGTGCCATGAGGATCCTCCAGGACCCTCATGACACAAAGTCTAAACACTACACTATCATCATGTACAACTGCACAGTTTACAGCATTATATCACTCACACCCGCAATCTACAGCGCATACACAGCCACCTCTCATTTGCATGTGACATGTCTAATTACCCAATTGAGTAATTGTTGTGTGAAACCAGAGAGGTTAAAGAGAGCAAAGTGCTGTAACTGATACCTATTTGATCCATTTTCTGCTGTTAACAGCATTATTTGCATATTTTTCCAGAACTATTTAAAGTGGTGGCACTAACTCTATTGGTAAAAAAAAAGCACTGTAAAACACCACACAAGGGGCAAGATGGGAAGGCAGGATTATGTGTAGGAAGTGATTGCGCTGACCACTGACTAGTTAATCTCCTGCAATAATGTCCATTTTCCAAAGATCTAACAAAGGTCAGAATAAGGTCTCCCAACCTCAAAAACAGAGGTCATCCAGATGTAGTAGGACCCAGACCTAGTTGCATGACAGCTAGTAGTCACATATTTCACTTAATAGCCAGACAGCCTAGTGCTTGATAGCTTTTGGTTAATCCCTGTAATGAGTCAACTCTCTGGGATTGGGTCTTTTTGAATTCCTTAGCCCATTGACCCCATCTTATTGGGCTAGTAGTTCTCTGCATGACAAATGAGAAGAAAGTCAACATCAGCTACACAGGGATTGGTCAAAAAGGGTGTAGTTAGAGACATTCAACCCTGACAGGACCAATGCCATTATTAGGGATTCACAAGATGGTGAAATCCTGTTTCAGCCTCCTGGGTATCAGGAACAACCGAAACAGCCTCAACCGAAGGACCTAAGCGGTGAGAACGTCTCTCATAACCTGGTCCAGCTGGTCTTGGGTTGTGAAAGTCCACAAATCTGGGAAGCTCCTAGGTTCAGTTACTGAACAATATTCTGAGAGTTAACCCTATGTCTTTTAATATGGGGTTGGTAAGACGCCAATTTAGCCGTTTTTGTTTATTCTGTCTAGGTTATTAATAGCATGTTATTCTTTATTTCATAATGTTACATTTGGATATGTTCAATCTAAACTGCCATTTTTCGGCCCATTTTTATACAAATTCAAATATATATTTTTTATATGGAATAATTATGCAGCATACATTTAGGGAATAACTATTCAGAACAACTTACCCTGGATTTTTCCATATATTTTTGTATTACATGAAGTGACTTAAGATATAGCGACACAGTAAATTTTGTTTAGCTTTACTATATATGTGTATTTTGTACAAGAAGCATGTACATAACAATTGAGAGAAAAGAAAACAAATTTCATTGGAATAGAAAACAAACAGCCTTATTAAATTCCATCCTCGTAGACGCGAGGCTTCTACTTAAATCCTACGTGCTGCAAATTTATCAAAGTTACAACGCTATTAAATTAGCCGGGCTGCGAGCAACGTGTGAGCTACGCAGCAGGGCCGTCTGTATCAGCACGGAGAAAATCTACATGAGGAGTGACAGCCTGCGAGAAGATCTTTCAGGCTCCCACCCCTCATCAATATCTTGCGGGGTCCTGAATGGGACTTCTGCGGCAGTCCCACACATAAGCCCTGCCGTGGGGGGTACTCCAACTACTCCCCCGGCACCACCGAAGTGTCCCCACATTAACCCCTTGCAGTGGGGGTCCCCGATCAGCACAGATCGTGACCCTGCTGCATTGAATTTTTTTAATTTCCCGCCTCGCCGGTACTTCAAGGTCCGTAAAGGTCCTTGAAGGACTTGCTCTAAAAAATATTAACCTCAGGCAAATAAAATTTACCCCATAACTCATGGAGGTCAATAAAGACCCCCATAAGCCCTTAATTAACCCTATAATTCATGGGGGTCAATGCAGACCCCATAAGCCCTTAATTAACCCTATAACTCATGGGGGTCAATACAGACCCCCTGAGCTCTTAATTAACCCTATAACTCATGGGGGTCGATACAGACCCCCATAAGCACTTAATTAACCCTATAACTTATGGGGGTCAATACAGACCCCCATAAGCACGTAATTAACCCTATAACTCATGGGGGTCAATACAGAACCCCAATAAGCTCTTAATTAACCCTATAACTCATGGGGGTCAATACAGACCCCCATAAGCACTTAATAAACCCTGTCACTCATGGGGGTCAATACAGACCCCCATAAGCACTTAATTAACCCTATAACTTATGGGGGTCAATACAGACCCCCATAAGCACTTAATTAACCCTATAACTCATGGGGGGTCAATACAGACCCCCATAAAAACCTAATTAACCCTATAACTCATGGGGGTCAATACAGACCTCCATAAGCATTTAATTAACCCTGTCACTCATGGGAGTCAATACAGACTCCCATAAGCACTTAATTAACCCTATAACTCATGGGGGTCAATAAAGCCCCACATAAGCCTCTATTTAACCCCACTACTCCCATAAGGATATATTATGACCCTTATTGGGCAGTTACAACCCTAACATTAACCACATAAGTGCCATGATGGTCCTCAAGTACAAACACTACATTGCACTATAACCCCCAATAAACCATTAAATCTAAACTAACCCCCTCTACACTAATCTATTAACACCTACATTACCTACCTACACCACCTACCCCCTAATAACACCCCCACCACTCTAATGACAGAAAATTAAAAAACCTGTCACAATTATAAAAAATCTACATTACAGAAAATTAAAAAAACCTGTCACAAAAAATAAAACAGGAACATTACAGAAAATAATCTATCTAATATACAATAAATCCTAACTATCTAAAATACATACCCCTATCTAACATACAATAAATCCTATCTACATACAGAAACCCTAATCCTAACCTAAAATAAAATAATTAAGTCCACTTACCTTTGCAGATGTCCCTTCAGATCACCAACCTAGGGGGGGGGGGGGGGGGGGAAATAGTGCAACACATTTATATAAATAAATAAACATTATAAACATTCTAAATATTCTACTCTTCTCCGGTGCGGCCCCTGTTTAAAAAAAAACATTACATTACTACAACATATAGACACAAAATAAAGTAAAATAAAGATAATATACATTCAACTTACCTTGGCGCGATGTCTCCGGCCTCCTCCTCTTCTGCCCCGGCTGGGCCCTGGAACAATCCGGAAGGAAATAGGCAATGGCGCCTTCTGATTGGCTGAAAAACGCTGTCTATCAAATTTCAGCCAATCAGAAGGCTCCAATGTGTGAGCCAATCAGGATGGAATACACCCCAAAATCCCACTCTGATTGGCTAACGCACCTGTCAATCTTTATTTAAACCAATCACAAGGCGCAGATGCCTTCAGCCAATCACAATGGGATACACCCCCATAGCTGGAGCAGTTTTGCAAGGAGGAATGGGCAAAAATCCCAGCGGTAAAGATTGGGCAAAAAACATGTTCAAAGTTGTTGGGCAGGTTCCTGTTAATGATGCAAAATCCTCAAACAATCGATGTTAATTTCAGGTTGTGAGGCAAAAAAAAATGGGTGGGTGAATACTTTTGCAAGGCACTGTATATATATATATATATTATATATATATATATTATATATATAAATATATATCACATATAATAGTTGTCAAACTACGAATCGTCGTCAGCTTTGCGAAGCGAGGGGCCACATTTGCGGAGGCGGAGGCTCTACGGCGCCTCACAAGCAGTTACAAACACACACACAATCGCCACTTTAACAAAATAGATCTAACACGCAATCAATACTTGCGAACTTACACAAAAAATACGAACGGGTCTTACAACCAAAATTTACGGACTTAGCCAAAAAAAATACGAGCTGCAGGACTTAGAAAAAAAAACCATTACAAACTCCCAAAATTATGACCTTAACGGACAGTGCGCACCTGAAAACATTAAAAACACAATAAATACACACAAAAAAAGACATAAAAAGATAACCCATAGTAAGGGGGCACCCAGGACCTCTGCAAGTGAAGTTACACCTCCATTTAAGTCCAAATTCCCAAGTTCAGACACACGAAAATCCCCTAAGCGAGAGAAAAAATGGCTGTCGAAAAAACAAAACGAGGCTACACAACCCTAAAGCCGCAAAACAACAGCAAGCAGATACAGCTTTTCAGGACGTAACATCATCCACACCCACTTACCACATACACATTTGCGCCATTTCACAACACTAATTTACACAATGCAGAAGTACACAGCTACACTAACGGCTTCTCCCTCGCGCACGCAGCCTATTTACACTACACACTGCGCACATTGCTGACACTTACACCTCAGCTCCACAACACTGCAAACCTACATTGTATGCTGCAGGAACATCACAACAGATTGTCAGCTCTTCAGCACAATGCTTCCTGCATATATTACTTATGAATAGGTAAAGTATATTAATTTATTAATTTATTAATTAATAATTTAATTAGCATACAAAAAAACATATACACAAAAAAAACACTATCGCAATAAGCACAAAACCAAGCAGATCAGCGCCGACCAAACAATGACAGCAAAAGCGCCTCTCAGAAAAACAAAATACAACCAACAGCTTCGCAATGATGCGCCGGAGACCTCTCGACCACCCAAAAATATTGTCTGTGGGCAAACAGCATTACTGCCTTACAATTGTTTTGTGGGCAATTCGCTAGTATAATATATATATATATAATGATATATATATATATATATTATATATATATATATATAAATAAAAGGTTTATAAAATATCATAAAATAATAAAAAAAAATTATAGAAACATTTCGACATTACATTGGACTCTTCCATGTATTGATATATTAACTGCAGTGACGTATTGACAAGAGACCTTCCTGATATCACAAGTCATATAGTAAATTAGTGTTATTACCTGTGTGTACTTTGTACAGTCGGTGTGTACATAACAACTGAGAGAAATTGAAACTAAACAGATTTCCTTGGAATAGAGAACATAAGTCTTCACAAACTGAGCTGAGCTGAGTCACAAAGGAGTTGCCTAAAATATATACAAATTGTTATTTTTTGGCCATTCACTGTACTTCACAGAAAAAAATAATGAGCTAGCTTTACTGCTGTTCCAAATAACATATCAGAACACCTATAACCTATAACTCAGGAGCCAAATGGGGCTCAGTGCAAGTCCAGATATGACCCCTATTGTCGGATATGTTGGCCTGGCATTAAGGAAACCATACTGTTTTGGGCTCTTTTTTGCTTCTAATGAGGTAAAACTCCTTTCGTTTTCTTTCAACCATCTGGGATGCCCATACTGAATATCTGTACATAAATATTTTATATTTTTGACAGGGTTTTATAAAACACATTTTATTGAAATGATGTAGTAATCACACATGCAAATTGTACAAATGTCCAATTATTTTAGAAGAAGTTAGAACATAATGATGAATCCAATCTGACCCAGAAATATTGGGCATAGAAATTACAAAAAAACTAAAAATGACTAGAAACTATCAGGCCTTATTAAATTCTAGCCTCGTAGACACAAGGCTTCTACTTAAACCCTGTGTGTTGCAAATTGTGAAAAGTTACGACGCTATGTGTGAGCTACGCAGACAGAGCCGTACGTATCAACACGGAGAAAATGTACATGAGGAGTGACAGCCTGCGAGATCAATTGCTGCGGGGGGTCCTGAACGGACCTCTGCGACAGTCCCACATATAAGCCACGCCGTGGGGAGTACTCAACTACCCCCGGCACCTAAAATGCACCCCCATCTATGCTGGGGACCCCCGATGTGACCTGCATTAACTACTTGCTGCATGGGTCCATAGGGACGGCCGGCAGGCCCCCCCCCCCCCACACAGTAACCCCTTGCAGCGGTTGTCCCCTCGATCAGCACGATCAGGACCCCGCTGCATTAACAATTTTAAGATTTAAATCCTTAAAGGGCCGTAAAGGTCCTGAAAGGACCCGCGCAAAAAAAATATTAACCCCTGCTGCGGGGGGGTAATAAGTATCCTCCCAGGCACTAAAATTCACCTCATCACTTATGGGGGGTCACTACAGGGACCCCCATAAGCCCTTAATTAACCCTGTCACTTATGGAAGTCACAAACCCCTTAAGCCCTTAATTACCCTATAACTTATGGG
>CM050175.1:1723612-1783850 GCA_027410445.1 Discoglossus pictus | reverse complement strand
GCTCTATACAGAGCCCCATGTGCACTTAATCAACCCTGTCACTCATGGGGGTCAATACAGACCCCCATAAGCCTTAGTTAACCCTGTCACTCATGGGGGTCAATACAGACCCCCATAAGCCCTTAGTTGATCCGATAACTCATGTACAGAGCCCCATGAGACTACATTTACCCTCCACAGTTCAATAGGGGTCTATATAGACCCCTATAGGACACTAATAACCCCTAGGTTAACCGTACAAGTGCCATGGGGGTCCTCCTGGACCCTCATCAGAAAGTCTAGGCACTACACTACACTATTAACCCTACATATAACCCATTAACCTATGCTAAACCCTATCTAACCCTAACTTGGCCAATCTAACCCTAACTGGGCCTATTTAACACCATCTAGCCCTATTTAATCACATCACTTATTAGGGTCTATTCAGACCCCTGTAAGCATCTAGTTAACCCAATCAGTTCTATAGGGGGCTATGAAGACCCTCATAGGACAATTATAAGCCTATTATTAACCCCATAAGTGCCATGAGGGTCCTCCAGGACACTTATGACACTAAGTACAAACACTACACTACATTATTCCCCCCAATAAACCACTAAATCTAATCTAACCAATCTAACCACCCCTCTAACCTAACTTATTAACCCCTACCTACCTAACGCTACCTACCTAACCCCCTATTAAACCCCCACCCTACTAATTACATAACATTAAAAAAAATCATACCCCCCCCCCCGCCACTACATAAAATAAAAAAACCTAAGGTACATAAAATAAAAAAGCATCACAAACCGCCCCGCCACTACATAAAATAAAAAAAAACTAACGTACATAAAATAAAAAACCATCACAAACATCTTTATTTTATGTAGTAGAGGGGGGTTTGTGATGTTTTTTTTTTATTTCATGTACCTTAGGTTCTTTATTTTATGTAGTAGAGGGGGGTTTGTGATGTTTTTTTATTTAATGTACCTTAGGTTTTTTATTTTATGTAGTGGAGGTGGGGGGGGGGGGGGGGGGGTTGTGATGTTTTTTTTTCTTTTATGTAATTAGTAGGGTGGGGGGTTTAATAGGGGGGTTGCCGCTGCCAGTATGGTTACTATTGTGCCTCGGGATCTTTAAGGAATTTAACAATTTTAAATGCCGAGGGGGCCTGATCGATGCCGATCGGGGGACTCCTGCTGCAAGGGTTAATGTGGGGGGGTTGCAGGGGTCCCGATAGTGTGATGTGTTTAGGGAGCAGGGAGGAGCATCACATAGCTGTCTCGTAGAGGCTTTAGAGCAAAATCCCAAATGATCTAACCAATTAAATAAAGCATAAACATTTAAATCATAATTTAATAACATTATTCTTCATTTTTGGTGATGAGTATTTGGAAGTCTTTCTTGCCCTTAATGTATCAAATATATATATTTTTTTAACCGAGATTTATCAAAAGTCAACTAACTTCCACTCTCGTAGCTAAAACTAGAGAGAGTTACTACAAATAGACTAATAATATATTAATAAGTGACTTTCCCAGACCTGAAAGGTTTATGTTCTCATAAAAAAAGCTACATTTTGACATTTCTTCAGTGTCAACAAAAGAAAAATAATAATTGAAGTGCTGAAAGTCACACAAAACTAAGCATGTTATCACATGTGAAAGAGCAAATGTTACATATTAATTAGCGTGACTGTGGGGATGTAATGATATAGGCACATATAAAACGAGTACAGAAATATAAATGTGATACATAATGTCCTGGCACAATGTAATTCTTTGTGCTAAATATGAAACATTTTATTTTTAACATGGATAAGATTTAAATGCAGATACACATCTGTTATATTCAGTAGTATATATAATATATAGTATATATATATATATATATATATATATATAAATAGGTTTGAATAATCAAGAGTATTGAAGTGATATAGTGATAACCTTTTTTATTGGACAAACGTATTCATAATAAAGAGACGAAGCTTTCCAAGAGTATACTCTCTTTATCAAGTCAAAAGAGCGATACTGATAAAAGTAGGAGCTAAGAAACAGCAAACAGAAGAGAGATGGGGAAAAAATATTGGATAAAACAAGAAAGACAAAATTCAGTGGGCATAGTTAAGTGAGAAACAGACCAGCATTGTGAATATTGTCCTGATAGGTCAGTAAGTCTATAGATCAGGTTGTAGATAAGAACACAGCAGAGTATAAGAGCAATAAGTTTCTGCATAGCATGCAGCTTACAAAAACAGGCAATGGGGGGGGGGGAGGGGGGGGGGTAAGTGGAATGTAGTGTGCTATAAGACAATTAAAATAGTGGTCAAGTAAGCCTAAGTCGATGTTAATGCCCATATCCTTGGTAATAAGAAAATGGAATAATTTTAATTCAAAATAGTTTTCCAATGTTGGATGATTCTGAAATTCCTCTTGAGTACTTTAATTTTGAGGTTCTGGATGGAGTGATTCACCTGGGTGAAATGGTGTCCAACTGAGTACAATAACTGTCTTCATGGTACTTTTGATGGAGTTTCGGTGGAGGTTCATTCGCAGTGTAATATTTTGGCTGGTTTCTCCAATGTGGCACCCCCTTTCACATACAGTACACTGTACATGGTAGGCACAACATTGGATGATGTACATGAATATGAGCCTCTGATGTTGTGGGGTCTTGTTGTTGTCGTGGCTGTGTCCTCTTGCAGATGTGTTGGCATAGTTTGCAGCATCTTTTATAGGCAGGGTTTTGGTGCCATTTTCTCGGTTATACTGTTCATTTGGCAATCTTCTTGTTTGTCTTAAATTTGATGGCTGCCTAAATGCCATATTGGGGGGTTTGGGGAATATATGTTTCAATTAGGTTTCCTCTATGAGTTGTGGTTGTAAAGTCCTTAAATATTTTGCGGTATTCTTCTAGAACCGGATGGTATGTGGTTACCAGAGGGTGTACGTGGAAGGTTTGTTTCTTTGGTTTTATATTGCAGCAGGTGTTCCTGAGGTGTTCTGATGGCAGAGGTTACTTTCTGAGTGATAATAGGGTTTGTAACCCTTCTGTCTGAAGGAGGCAGACAGTGTTTTTAAGTGTTTATCACGGTCCTCTGTGTTTGAACATATGCGGTTGGATCTAATGGCTTGACTATGAATTATCCCTTATTTAGTATGGGAGGGTGGAAGCTAGAGTTGTGGAGGTAACTACATCTGTCTGTAGGTTTCCTATAGTCGATTACAGTCAAAAAAGTGTTGTTTTATGTCACTGTACACTACGGTTGCACCAGATATGACGTATCACTGTGCACTGGCAAAAGTTGGCAGAGTAGATGCAATAGGCTTCACACACATGCCTGTAGGCAGGCAATTGCTATTCAATCTATTACAGTCAAAAAAGTGTTGTTTTATTTCACTGAGCACAATATAAGCTGTTAGGTGTTAGCCTGTCACACACACACGCTGGCAGGCAGGCATAGATTACACACAAAAAATTATAAAATCAAATTAATGATGTTCAAGTTTCCTCAATGATAAAGTATAGGGGGCGAACGGAAAAGGGCATGTGTTCGCTGTTCTCGGCGGACGCGAACATGCGAAAATCGCCGCGAACAGTTCTCCGGCGATTTGTTCGGGACATCACTATCCAGGACATAATGATCGTCCTTTAGAGAAAACAGAACTCTTAACCTAATAACCCAGAGCTCTTATCTTAGCAAAATACATATTTATGTATAACTTTATTTCTTGTTATGGGACAGTTTAACCTGTTAAGGAAAAGGATGTGCATTTTGGGTCAAACAAGTGGAACAGATAACTTTGTGATTGTGCTAGTTTCTGGCATGTATATATCATAACCAATTGTAAAGCCGTATACATGTGGTACCAGGATACTAAAGACAACCAAAGAATATCTTGTAAGTTTAACTTTTGATGGCATAATTGGTTTTCTAAATGATATACAATATAAAATGAACAAAAATAATTTATTCACCAGTTTTATTAGTTTTCCTTTCACATTTAATAAAAATATAGTTTTACCAACATAAAGCTGAATGTGTGCAGAAAAAAACATTTATATTTTTCCAAAAATAAATAGGAAATTGCCATAAATCCGTCATCATTATAGAAGGACATGAACTAGAGAGGGGTTCAGGAGAAAGTGAGATAGATTAGAAATATAATAACACATCTCCAAAGTCGCCATTATCTTATCTCCTGTCCTCTGGACTTTAATGGCATTATCAATGCACCCTACATATAATTATGAGAAGTTCATATTTTATGGCCTGTGATGTCACTGACTTTATCTATACGGAGTGTATATATTGAGATCAACCTCAGAAGGAAAATAGTGTGACACCGCTTGTCTGCTGCCATCACTGCTCCTTCTGCAAGGAAGACATTATCACCATGAGGTAACATTTATATCTTATTTTATCATAAACAAAATGAAATCATCCTATTTGAAACTTTCTCTTATTTTGCCTCACTCCAACACAAATCTCTCTACTCTCCCTCACTGCAACACAAACCTTTTTACCCCCCTTACTCTCCCTTACTCCAACAAAACTCTCAATAATCTCCCTCACATTAAAATGAACCTCTCTACTCTCTGTTATTCTAACACTAAATGATATACTCTTGTTTACTCCGCCATAACTAGATCTACACTCACTCACTCTGCATAACTAGGACTACCATCTCTCACTCTAATTCCTGACACTCAAACACAAATATCTCTACACTCACCCCAACATAATTCTCTCCACCTTCCTCTTTGCAACATGAACATCTCCGCCCTTGTTACTTCAACACAAACCTTTCTACCCTCACTCCCTCGCTCCTACCAACCGCTATACTCTCCATCGCTCCAATACAACACTCTCTATCCTTCCTCGCTGCATCATGAACTTCTATATAGTCCCTCACTCCAAGATAACTTCCTTTACTTTCCCCCACTCTAACAAAAACACTAACTGCAACGCAAATCTCTTTACCATCTGTCACTCCATGAAACCTCTCTACCCTCCCCATTTCCAACACAAACCTCAATAATTGCTCTCACTCCAAAATGTTCTACTTTATCACACCAATACAAATTTCTATGCCCTCACTCACTCCAAAATAACACTCTCTACCCTCCTTTTTTTGCAACATGAACATCTCTATTTTAACTTTCCTCGCTCCAAACAACCTCTCTACCCTACCTCACTCCAAAATTGCTCTCTCTTACTCCAACTTGAAAATGTCTATTCTTCCTCCCAAGTGTATTTACCCTCCACTCCCTACTAGTTCTTACTCCATCCTAAAACAATCTACATTCCCTCACTCTAACATGACCTTTTTAGTTTTTCTCACTCCCGCACAATACTCTGTACCCCTACACTGCAACGTGGATCGCTCTACTCTTCCTCACACCAACAAGAGCCTCTCTACTCTTTCTTTGGAACATTATCATCCTCTCTGATCCCACTTTATCTGCAATACATGGAATTTATGAGGTGGTATTAGTAGTCATATAAGATTTTATGTAGTCGTCAAAAGGAGGAGTTCTATGGAGTTGTTACATGGGGTTAAAGGAAGAAATCGTTACATGGAAAGCTTCTTGGGGTGGGTTATTTAGAAGAAAAGCTATATTGAAGGATTGTGTTATACAATCAGAGATTTAGCAACAAGTTGGATATAGTTAGCATTTCTGGCCATTCTAGTGGTTGATGGGTAGATATGAATGAATCCTTTCACAAACCTTCTTCTCTTAATTTGATTTTTTTCCAGTGCTTCTACCCTTCAAGACAGACTCAATCAACTTGAGTGCCAGTTCACTTGGGACAGCGAGGAGGGAGAATACATTAATAGAAACCATCTTCTTCTGACTCTGGAAGTAAAAATAAAACACACAACCTACCAGAATCACTCCACCTTGTATAACCTGAAGGCTTGTCTACTACAACATCAGCAGAGAAGTGTGGAGGCTCTACAATGTCTCAGAGACGCTGAAGAACTTGTGAGCAGGGATGATGCAAACTTCCCCAAACGGATACTGGCCACCTATGGAAACTATGCCTGGATATATTACCACCTGGACAACTTTCAGGAAGTGGAGACTTACCTTGCGAAGATAAAGAGGATTTGCTCGGCACTGAGAAGTGGCTCTGACTATTCAACAGAGACAGCAGAGATGTACACAGAGCAAGGCTGGTCTTTATTGGCCAAAGGGTTGAGCAACGGAAGTCAAACTAAAACATGTTTCACAAAAGCACTTGAGACGTATCCGGATGATAATAACCTGCGTGATGGTTTGGCATATTCCTACTATGGTTGTGCTAAGCACTATAATGAAAACATACATGATGCAATAAGTCACCTCCAAGAAATAGTAAGGAGAGATCCAAGAAACTGGGAGGCCAAAGTCTACTTAGCTGATCTTCTGCTTAAAACAAAAGTGAAGAGAACAAAGAGATGGCTCTAGAACTGATAGAAGACGATCTTGTGGAATGTAACAACCCAGAGGTTCTACGCATCTTTGCACAATTTTACACCATACTTTCTTGGAGGAACGCATTGACATTTTAAATAGAGCCAGAAAATAGCACCTGATTACTATCATCTGTTAGATCTGGCCAATAATTATGGACATCAGGCTTATGAGTTAAGGGCGTCAGAGGAGAAGACACGTCTAGTAGAAGAAGCTTGCAGATTGTATACAGAGGCTATAACACGGATGCCTTGGAATGTACATAAGACTAGATTTAGCTAATATGTATGGACATAATAACCAGACAGAGTTTCAGGAAATGGTATATTCCAAGATGGAAGCCGAGCTTCCAAAACTCTGCAGGTCCTACCAGCAACAATACTACTTAGAATATGGGAAGTTTTTGTACTATGGACAAGTTCGCAGCAACGATTCAGTCGCAATACTCATGAGAGGCTTTGAAATTAACCCTTCCTCTCTCCTTGGGAGGAAATGTAGGCAGATGCTGGAAAAAGCAGCTAAATATAGATGTCGTTCTAGAGCAGAAGAAATAATGACATTCATCAGGAATACGGAGGCCAGAGCTTATGGGGGACTTTATATGTAATTGAAATGCTATTGGTACCAGGGGCCGGGGGTCACCGTACTTTGTCCATTTCCATCCCATTTGATAAATATTCTAATAAAATATAAAAATTACATTTCATAAGGATTTTATTTTCAATAATACGAATTTGGTTAAAATGAGACCCTCAAAAATGAACAAAAAATGTATTATATTAATGAATATCGAGTAAACAAGAGAGAAAAATAAAGTAAACAATAGATATAAGGATTGCTCTAAAATTTGGAAACCAATCACTAAGTTTTATAATATTTAACCTACTGTTTTAATAACTGTTTTCCTCATATGTCGCCTTTTCCACTAATTATGTGGACTTTCAAAATGACACAGAGGAGATTCCAGATATGTTTTAACTATTGCTAATAACAGGTACTTTAATAAATTAATAAAAATTAAACGTTATTAAAGATGCATGTTATGGTATACAGGAATACCGTGTTTAACGCTGTAGATGCTTCCAGGCAATAGGAGCGCTAAGAGTAACATCTCTAAACGGGTCAGGGGAACATGGGGAAGATAGGGGAACATGGGGAAGATAGGGGAACATGGGAAGATAGGGATAGGGGAACATGGGGAAGATAGGGAACATGGGGCAGATAGGGGAACATGGGGAAGATAGGGGAACATGGGGAAGATAAGGATAGGGGAACATGGGAAGATAGGGATAGGGGAACATTGGGAAGATAGGGGAATATGGGGAAGATAGGGGAACATGGGGAAGATAGGGGAACATGGGGAAGATAGGGGAACATGGGGAAGATAGGGATAGGGGAACATGGGGAAGATAGGGGAACATGGGGAAGATAGGGATAGGGGAACATGGGGAAGATAGGGGAATATGGGGAAGATAGGGGAACATGGGGAAGATAGGGGAACATGGGAAAGATAGTAGAACATGGGGAAGATAGGGGAACATGGGGAAGATAGGGATAGGGGAACATGGGGAAGATAGGGGAACATGGGGAAGATAGGGGAACATGGGGAAGATAGGGGAACATGGGGAAGATAAGGATAGGGGAACATGGGGAAGATAGGGATAGGGGAACATTGGGAAGATAGGGGAACATGGGGAAGATAGGGGAACATGGGGAAGATAGGGGAAGATGGGGAAGATAGGGGAACATGGGGAAGATAGGGATAGGGGAACATGGGGAAGATAGGGGAATATGGGGAAGATAGGGGAACATGGGAAAGATAGGGATAGGGGAACATTGGGAAGATAGGGATATGGGGAAGATAGTGCAACATTGGGAAGATATGGAAACATGGGGAAGATAGGGATAGGGGAACATTGGGAAGATAGGGGAACATGGGGAAGATAGGGGAACATGGGGAAGATAGGGATAGGGGAACATTGGGAAGAAAGGAGAACATGGTGAAGATAGGGGATATGGGGAAGATAGGGGAACATGGGGAAGATAGGGGAACATGGGGAAGATAGGGATAGAGGAACATTGGGAAGATAGGGGAACATGGGGAATATATGGGAACATGGCGAAGATAGGGGAACATTGGGAAGATAGGGGAATATGGGGAAGATAGAGGAATATGGGGAAGTTAGGGGAACATTGGGAAGATAGGGGAACATGGGGAAGATAGGGATAGGGGAACATTTGGAAGATAGGGGAACATGGGGAATATAGGGCAACATGGGGAAGATAGGGATAAGGGAACATTGGGAAGATAGGGGAACATGGGGAAGATAGGGATAGTGGAACATTGAGAAGATATGGGAACATGGGGAAGATAGGGGGAAATGGGGAAGATAGGGATACAGGAACATTGGGAAGAAAGGGGAACATGGGGAAGATAGGGGAACATGGGGAAGATAGGTATAGGGGAACATCGGGAAGATAGGGGAATATGGGGAAGATAGGGGTACATGGGGAAGATAGGGATAGGGGAACATTGGGAACATAGGGGAATATGGGGAAGATAGGGGAACATGGGGAAGATAGGGATAGGGGAACATTGGGAAGATAGGGGAACAAGGGGAAGATAGGGATAGGGGAACATTGGGAAGATTGGGGAACATGGGGAAGATAGGGTAACATGGGGAAGATAGGGATAGGGGAACATGGGGAAGATAGGGATAGGGGAACATGGGGAAGGTAGGGTTAGGGGAACATGGGGAACGTAGGGATAGGGGAACATTGGGAAGATAGGGGAAAATGGGGAAGATAGGGGAACATGGGGAAGATAGGGATAGGGGAACATTGGGAAGATAGGGGAACATGGGGAATATATGGGAACATGGGAAGATAGGGGAACATTGGGAAGATAGGGGAATATGGGGATGATAGAGGAACATGGGGAAGATAGGGGAACATTGGGAAGATAAGGGAACATGGGGAAGATAGGGATAGGGGAACATTGGGAAGATAGGGGAACATGGGGAATATAGGGCAACATGGGGAAGATAGGGATAAGGGAACATTGGGAAGATAGGGGAACATGGGGAAGATAGGGATAGTGGAACATTGGGAAGATAGGGGAACATGGGGAAGATAGGGGAATGGGGAAGATAGGGATAGGGGAACATTGGGAAGAAAGGGGAACATGGGTCTCTACCAGATGACTGGAGAAAAGCTGATGTGATACCTATATTTAAGAAGGAGCAAGAGCAAATCCGGGGAATTATAGACCAGTGAGCCTCACATCTGTAGTGGGGAAGCTTTTAGAAGGGTTAATAAGGGATAATATACAAGAATATGTCTATTTGAACAGGTTTATAAGTAGGAGTCAACATTGATTTATGAGGGATAGGTCATGTCAAACAAATCTACTTAGTTTCTATGAGGAGGTTAGTAGGAACCTGGATCAAGGCAACTCAGTGGATGTAGTCTTTTTGGATTTTGCAAAGGCATTTGATACAGTGCCACATGGGAGACTATTGGGCAAACTAAGGGATACAGGAATTGCAGTAATTATCTACTCATGGATTGAGAGCTGGCTAAAAGACAGGAAGCAAAGGGTTGTTGTAAATGGAACATACTCCGATTGGACTAATGTGGTAAGTGGGGTTCCTCAAGGTTCAGTATTAGGTCCTCTCCTTTTTGAACATATTTATTAATGACTTGGAGGTAGGATTCGAGTGTGGGGTCTCCATTTTCGCTGATGACACAAAGTTGTGCAAGGTAATTAAATCAGATAATGATGTGCTTTCCCTCCAAGGGGATTTACATAAAATTGAGGAATGGGCATCTAAATGGCAGATGAGATTTAATACGAATAAATGTAAGGTTATGCATCTGGGAAGGAAAAATAGCCAAGCAATTTATAATCTTAATGGAGCAAATCTAGGTGTATCAGATATTGAAAGGGATTTGGGAGCTTGTGGACAACCACCTAGGTAACAGTGCTCAATGCCAAGCAGCAGCTGCAAAGGCAAATAAAATATTAGCATGTATTAAGAAGGGTATAGAAGCCAGGGAAGCAAATATAATTCTGCCACTATACAAATCTCTAGTACGCCCTCATTTGGAATATGGAGGACAATTTTGGGCACCACTTCATAAAAAGGACATTTTAGAGCTAGAAAAGGTACAGAGAAAGGCCACAAAACTAATAAGGGGAATGGAGGGGCTAAGTTATGAAGAAAGACTAACCAAATTACACCTATTGTCTCTAGAAAAAAGGCGTCTAAGAGGAGATATGATTACCTTATATAAATACATCCAGGGTCAGTATAAAGATTTGTCAAGGGAGCTTTTTGTGCCAAGAGGTTTTCAACTGACAAGAGGACATCCGTTGAGGTTAAAAGTAAAAAGATTCCACCTTAAAGAAAGAAAAGGGTTCTTCACAGTAAGGGTGGTTAAACTGTGGAATTCTCTACCAGAGGAGGTGGTGACAGCGGATTCGATAGATAGCTTTAAGAGGGGACTAGATTTATTTCTAATTAAAAAGGGAATTCAGGGTTATCATGGATAATTAGAGAGACAGTATTGATCCAAATTTTTTACATTTCCATTTGAGACAATTGGCTAAGTCTCGCTTGTGTTTTTTTTTTTTCTATTTGCCTTCCTCTGGACTTATTAATAATACAAAAAAAAACATTAAATAATTGATTAATAATTAATTAACAACTAATGAATTAATAGTTAATCCGCATATTGCAGATCAGAGGAGATCCTAAAAGGTTGAACTTGATGGACTGAAAGTCTTTTTTCAACCTTAAATACTAAGGGCCCTATTAAATTCGAGCTGCGGATGAAATCGTATCTCGCAAAGGCCCATCGTAACTCGATTTACGATATCCGAGTCGACTTGCGATTGACTTGCGTAATTTCGGACTACTTTGCCGAGATTTGCCTCCGATAAGCGCTACGTAGTAAGTAGCGGAAAAGAATTCCTTGCGTATGCGCTCGTATCTCGCAAATTCGCTAAGTGCAACAAAAAAACACACGATAAATGGGTTTACGCATTACGTAAAGACAACTTAAAATCTAAAAGTGAGTTTAACAGAGGAAAAGCATGGAAGGCCATTACAATTGATTTCAACATCCCCTCCCCCCACCAAAACAGGCTTTATACAACCAATTAGTTGTTACATTTTGAATGAAAAGCCGCGGCGCAGCTTACATAAAGCAAAATTAAAGACACACTACCTGATATACATAAAAACACTAAAACATCAAGAAAATGCCATTATTAACCCTGTTATTTTGTATACATTTGCTCATCACATCTACATTTGGGAACACAAATATGGGGGCACATGGAGTCCAGTTCCGTCTTTCGGTCGGGTCTGACTGTGACCCTCCTGTCACTGACTGCTTTCTTACAAGGTTCCTATGCCGGTGAGACCGGAGTGGGTTGTCAGTTCCTTCCCCAGTGGTTTGGGATTTGGCCCTGCATTCTGCTTTCACTCTCACCCCCACAATGACCCTTATGGGGGATAGGCTCACAGCTTCATTGAAATACACAATACCTATTGTTTGGTCTTTCGGTCGGGTCTGACTGTGACCCTCTGTCACTGCTTTCTTACAAGGTTCCTATGCTGGGTGAGACCGGAGTGGGGTTGTCAGTTCTTCCCCAGTGGTTTGGGATTTGGCCCTGCATTCTGCTTTCACTCTCACCCCCACAATGACCCTTAATGGGATAGCTCACAGCTTCATTGAAATACACAATACCTCTTGTTTGGTCTTTCGGTCGGTGGTCTGACTCTGACCCTCCTGTCACTGCTTTCTTACAAGGTTCCTATGCTGGTGAGACCGGAGTGGATTGTCAGTTCTGCTGTCACTCTCCCACCCACAAGGGCAGCAAACACACACACAGAGAGTTTGCAGAGGGCACAATGAGCACCAGCCACCTCACCTCCATCAGGGGTAATCGACACTACTCTTATCCAAGAAGTCCCACGCCACCATTGCTGGTGGCCATGTGCCAAGATGACCATTCATTCCATTTGGTGACCTCCCATTATGTTCTGCTATTCATCAATTTACATTAGTTTCGATTGCTAAGTGATGTTGGGGGAAGTGCGTGTGAAAGCAGTATGGACGGACAAATCAATAATCACTGGAGAAGGAACTGACAACCCACTGCAGTATCACCTATCATTATCCTTTTAGGCCCACAGGGGAATGTTTCCCTACTCCCCAGTCCCGCTAATTGTACTTGGCCTGGTGCATTAACCCTTTATTATGCCTAGATTGTATGAATCAATTAAATGCATTATATGATATCAATGCTATTAGGACTATTATTCCTCTTAGTATGTATGGATCTATTGCAGGCTAACTAGAGCTCATTAGTTTACAGCTATAGTAATGTGACACTAATGTGATGCATGTGGAATGTCCCCTAACCCCAACCCATTGAAAACACACCGACATGGGGAGAACCGGATAACACAGCTTTATTTTTAGGACACAGACCACAATCAGCAGTGGTCAAGACTGTGCATTAATATCATGGTGTGGTGTGGGCGGGTCCCGAGAGAGCAAGGGGCTAAATAAAAAAAAGGGGATACCTACAGGGTTCAATCTAATAGTCTAGAATAAGCATGATGCATAGCACCTACCAGGGTCACATGCTGCAACCGGAACCAGAAATCTCTCATTTAACTGAAGAAACCATTAGAGTGCACGGCACTTACAACTTGTCTGGAACGGTTCAATTGAACAAATGATTCAACCTCTGGATCAGTGTAAATCCAATCCAGTTTCACACATACAGTATGGTGTTGTTGTAATTGCCCACAAAAATGATTAGGTTGTTGACCCCTTGTGAGCAATCCCCATACTCGGAGCAGAGGCGCGTATAATGCTGCGCATAAAACCTGCCAGGAATGTAATTGACGGCACCATTGGTGTAACTAAAGATGCGCTCAGATGTTTACATTCCACTTGGGGGGGCTCTACAATACAAGCCCCAGAAAGTTTGTCGCATCATCGTTGCCGGCTGCTGTCTGCTACAATATAGCACTACAGGCCAACTGTCTGGGGGGACATTGATGCGGCTCCGCTACTGGGCGGAGGAAGAGCCTTTATTTCCCCCTGAATGGATAATCTGCAGGGGTCACAACAACGTGCGCCGCCTAATTCGTGAGTACTTCACATGTAAGTACATACCCAATATGCATTGGAACACAGTCTAATGTATCTGGATTATGCCTAACTCCCAAATCTACCTTGATCCATCGCCCTTGTCAATACAGAATTCCAACCAGTCCACAGTAGAGGAGAGTTCCCTGGACGTTGTCAATGTTTGTACACTGGAACAAGCCACATGATCAGTTACAGGGTAAGTAAGCACACAATCCCGTACACATCTTAAGTACTGACGGTTATAAACATCAATGGCATAGATAATTTGAGTGGATTATATATCCCACTATGTCAATGTATATATGCCCCACGTTACAGTGTTCTCTAGTAATTTAGATGGAAGAAAATACTTTAGTCCATCAGGTTCAACCTCTATAGATCTATGATCTGCAATACGCAGATTTATTGTTAATTGATCCAGAGGAAGTCACCGAACAACAAAAAGTGAAGCTTTGCCAATTGTCTATCACAAGGCAGACAAAATATAACATTCCTTCCTGAGCCCAGATACGGTGATCGTATTCATCCCTGGATCAATACTCCCTCTCTATCCAGGATAGCCCCTAATGCCTGTTTGGTTTTGTAATGTAAAAAAGATACCCAATCCCTTTTTAAAGTCACCTACACCTCTACGGACCAGGATTGTTCACATTGTCTGATCCTGCCAAACCACATGAAATGGGATCAAAATGTCATAGATAAATACCATACACACATGCTTTGTCTAATTTGTGACTGTAATTCTAACATCATATTAACCTTACAGAGCTGCTGTCGTGTGTCAACTCTTCTTTCAACAACCTAGACATGAAAAAACATGACCAGCAACAGAACTGCTACATCAATGTAAGCTACATAGCGAGTATTTGTGTAATAATATGGCCACGTATGCTGAAGGACACAAATAACACATCAATCACTTTATTAATATCAGCCTATCTCTTTCCAGAATACATCAGATAGGTAAGCAGTGATAACTAATTACGATCCACAGCGCACGTGTCCTGGTGGAACAAATCACCTCGCGGATGAGCTTGGGACTGCGTCCAAGGTAAAACACCACATTTGCTCTCCAAAGATGCATTAATGTGTAATCTATGTGATATTCCTACATCATTAGCCAGATGAGTAGCTCGTTTCATATGTAGGGAAAGAACAGTGAAGACGTTTGTCTGAAATGAGCAACATATAATCGGTAAAGTGGATCGAAAAGGTCTAAAGTCTACACACCCCTGTTAAAATGTCATGTTTCTGTGCTGTCATAAAATGAGACCAAAGATAAATCATTTCAGAACTTTTTCCACCTTTAATGTGACCTATAAACTGTACAACTCAGTCGAAAAACTAACTGAATCAATTAAGTAGAGTGAAGAAGAAATCAAAAAGAAATCACATGGTTGCATAAGTTATGCACACCCCTAAACTAATACTTTGTTGAAGCCCCTTGTGATGTTATTACAGCACTCAGTCTTTTTGGGGATGAGTCTATCCGCATGGCACATTGTGACATTTGCAAGATTTGCCCACTCTTCTTTGCAAAAACACTTCAAATCTGTCAGATTGCGAGGGCATCTCCTGTGCACAGCCCTCTTCAGATCACCCCACAGGGATTCAGGTTTGGGCTCTGCTGGGCCATGCCCAAACTTTAATCTACTTCTGGTGAAGCCATTCCTTTGTTGATTTGGATGTAGAAAGATGAAGTTGTAGAAAGATGAAGTTCCTCTTCATGTTCAGCTTTCTAGCAGAAGCCTGAAGGTTTTGTGCCAATATTGACTGGTATTTGGAACTGGTCCTAATTCCCTCTATCTTAACTAAGGCCCCAGTTCCAGCTGAAGAAAAACAGCCCCAAAGCATGATGCTGCCACCACCATGCTTCACTGTGGGTATGGTGTTCTTTTGGTGATGTGCAGTTGTTGTTTTTGCACCAAACATATCTTTTTGGAAATTATGGCCAAAAGTTCAACCTTGGTTCAGCAGACCATAACACCTTTTCCCACATGCTTTTGGGAGACTTCAGATGTTTTTTTTTTGCAAAATGCAGCCTGGCTTGGATGTTTTTCTTTGTAAGAAAAGGCTTTCATCTTGCCACTCTACCCCATACGCCAGACATATGAAGAATACGGGAGATTGTTGTCACATGTACCACACAGCCAGTACTTGCCAGATATTCTGCAGTTCCTTTAATGTTGCTGTAGACCCTCTTGGTAGCCTCCCAGACCAGTTTTCGTCTGGTCTTTTCATCCATTTTGGAGGGAGCTCCAGTTCTTGGTAATGTCACTGTTGTGCCATATTTTTCCTCCGCTTGATGATGACTGGCTTCACTGTGTTCCATGGTATATCTAATGCCTTCAGTAATTCCTTTGTACCCTTCTCCTGACTGATACCTTTTAACAATGAGATCCCTCTGATGCTTTGGAAGCTCTCTGTGGACCATGGCTTTTGCTGTGGGATGCGACTAAGAACATTTCAGGGAAAGACCAACTAGAGCAGCTTAACTTAATTTGGGGTTAATCAGAGGCACTTTAAATGATGGCAGGTGTATGCTGACTCCTATTTAACACGATTTGGAATGTGATTGCTTCATTCTGAACACAGCTACATCCCCAGTTATAAGAGAGTGTGCAGACTTATGCAACCACATTCGTTTTCTTTGTTTTTTTCTTCCCTCCACCTGACAGATTTCAGTTTGTTTTACAATTGAGTTGTACAGTTTATATGTCACATTAAAGGTGGATATAGTTCTAAAATGATTTTTCATTGGCTAATTTCTTTAAAATATATGTGTAGACTTTTTAGAACCACTGTAAGTGACGAAGTAAGCGCTCCGGGAGCATGTGCAATGTAAATATTGACATGTTCCAGATCGCAAAGATGAGTCCCTTTCCACGGTCAGAACAAGGAATGATGAGCATTCCCACGTTCCAGGACTATGCTATTGTCACATTGCATCATGTATGTTCATATGTCAGTCATCATGTGTTGCATCGGGTGTGATATCACATCCTCTACATCGATTTAGATGTACCTATTGCTTTAGATCTGCCATTCTCTCCTCTACTTGGACTATTGGGAAGCCTGTATCATACTTCCTTCCAGATCTCTTCCTCAGTGCTGATGTGATCCTCCCTGTACATATGGGGAAGAGTAACTCTAGCCTTGGAACATAACTGTTAATGAGGTTCAGTTTACCTTCAGTTATGAATATGCAACAGCAGATAATAGAGATGCTCATTCACAGAACAGAATACACCTCGAACTGGCCAGTTTGTTGGTAGTTCTGCTAACACATGAAATTATTTTGAACACACTGATATGGTCCTGGTCAGGTTCACATCTGAGTGTCCAAACTTAGGTATGTAGAGTCTTCTCTCATAGTGCCATTTCCAGTGACATGGGTTCTAACATTGACTGATTGAGCACTTCTACCTCTGCAGTTGCATAGGAGTGTGTGTTGCGCGCACACACAAGACTACAGATTACTTCTCCCATGAGCATATCTCCTTCTGTATTGTTGGGTTTGAATATTGAATGTTATCCTGATATATTTAACAATATAACTGATATTGCCTCACGTTGGATGATGCACTGTATCTCCCCCCCTCAACTGATCATCTATACCAATGTCACCCCCCCTGCGTGCATTCTGGCCCCATGTCCCTATTTCCGTGTGTTACTGGAACTCTGTATCCTACCCACCTCCACCATGATACTGAGCAGGCCTGTGGTAATTTGTCACGTGTGGCTTTGTGAACAATTAAACCGTTTTTTTTTCACTCAATGTTTGTGTAATCCTGTATATTTACCATGTAACAAGTCAATTACCCTGAAAGTCAGATGTGCTCATCACCATCAGTTAGGGGTGTAACTATTCGGGGCAATCTGCGTTGACATTACTACATAATCATGAATGTCGATTCATATCATTCAAGTTGAGCCCTTCAAGTCATTATATACAACCCTGCATGTCTATAGACATGATTTCAGAATTCACACCCCTCCGACTTGCACCTACATGTATATTGGCAAGGTACAGATTAATGTAGCATATGTATCTATGTAAACACACACAGATATATGTATTGAACAATGACACTTCATTCTATCTGTATTCTCGCAACTAGAAAGCATGATATGGTACAAACACACAGAAACAGTGATAACAGTATAACATAATCATACTTTATTTCATACACAGAGTACAAACAGAAATGGACAAGACTGTGCATTAATATCGTGTGTGTTGTGAAGAGATCCTAGTATGGCAAGGGCTGTGGCAAATCTGAGGACATCTGAAGAGGAAACAGACAACATCATCAGGGTAATGCATAGCATCTCCTAGGGTCACATGTGGTCAGGACCCCACAGTAACCAACAGCAAATAACACGACATCTAATCAACATAACCATTAATGCGCATACAACAACCATATGGCTGCCAGAATAAACAAACACTATAAAAACAGGGATCATGTCATACTAAGCGATTTCACACACAGTGTGAATTGGTCAATAGATGATATGAATCTGGAAAACAGAGGTAGGAGGTGTTAGAACAATCAGAAGCTGTTATTAGAGTACATTGTTTTTGCTTTTGACACTACTATAAACCAACTAACATGAACATCATCTCCGAGCAGTAAGAACCATATTTATTCTATCCTGTTCAGTCAGCCTTCCAGGAATATGCTTAGGATGGGGAATACGACAAGGCATGCTTCACTGTGAACACAATCCTTCAGCAAAATGTACTATCACTATCTATGTGGAATAGTTGTGCCATGCTGATATCACATCTCACTTCTAAATGGGTAGTACCAAGGCCAGACAGATTACACTGTTCACATTACCCCTAAACACATGCACATTGATCATGATGTCAAACCCAGGAAATTGCCACTTTGGTTTGGATGACATGAAAAAACTGAATCCAATTTCATAATGTTAACGGGATGGAATGCTACAAAAACTTATGTGGAATTGCTGGTTGGGATTAGCAGATAGTAATGGGACTGTGCAACTCTATAGCCTGGACACTGATCATTATAATGGAAGATCACACAGTCATGTTTCTTAGTGAAAATATATGTAGTCCTATATTTCATTTCAGAGCCATCTGCAGTGGGGAATAATCCTGATAGAATGCCCGTTGTGAACTGGGTTGAGTGTTTACTCACATGATGGTATTGTACTGCTCGAAGATGAAGAAAATGTCTTCATAGTTGTGAGAGTTGGCTATTAACACCTACAAAGACAAAAACAATGTCTCATTCCGAACAATATTATGATTAAATACAGCATTTAAGCTCAAGGTCAATCCACATTGAACATCAATTGTTAAAATGTTCAACATAACCAGACATGTACACACTCTGTAGCCAATATTATGTCAACATCTATAACAATCAGTATTCTGTGAGGAGTGGTCAGGAGGCCCTCTCGGATGGTCCTAACACCTCCTACTCCGAGTTAGCGGGCCCCCACGTCTGTGCCCGCGGCCCGTCTCCCTCTTCCACGCCGTGGTGTGGGATCAGGGGGTGGCCACTACAGCAGGTGGCTGTGGTTCCAATGTGGGCGATGTCTGAGATGAGGAGGCAGACATCTCAGGTTGAGATTGGACAACCGAAGGCTGTAGAGGTATGGGCTGGCGACGTAGATTACGCAACAATGCGGCGTCTCTCCCGGCTGCGCGTTCCTCATATCTCTCCATCCTTCGGTTGTGCCTCCTCATCTCAGCATATATAGCACGTGTGGTGGCTGAGATCACCCTATTTCCAGCCAGGATGGCCCTGCTAACAGCCAATTGTTTTTCGCTAATGTCCAGCATTTGCCTTGCTCTTTGGCTTTGGGCCTGGTCCTCTTCTTCGATGTGAGCATGATGTGCCGTAATTGGCCAGGGAGATGTGGCAGAGGGCCTGGAGGTCTGGCGGCTGGGCGGCTGGCGACTCCGCCGGCTGGCGACTCCGCGGGCCGTTCCTCCCGGGGCACTTGGGGCCGGGGCACTTGTGGCCGGGGCACTTCCTCCCGGGGCACTTGGGGCCGGGTCACTTGTGGCCGGGGGGACTTCCTCCCAGGGCACTTGGGGCCGGGTCACTTGGGGCCGGGGCACTTCCTCCCGGGGCACTTGGGGCCGGGTCACTTGTGGCCGGCTCACTTGTGGCCGGGGCACTTGGGGCCGGGGCACTTCCCCCCGGGGCACTTGGGGCCGGGTCACTTGTGGCCGGGGCACTTCCTCCCGGGGCACTTGGGGCCGGGGCACTTGGGGCCGGGGCACTTCCTCCTGGGGCACTTGGGGCCGGGGCACTTCCTCCGGGGCCCATGGTGGAGCCCAGGCTGAGTGCGGTGCCCCGTATGACGGCGGAGCCCAGTATGAGGGGGGAGCCCAGGGTGAGGGCTGTGCCCAGGGTGAGTGCTGTGCCCAGGGTGAGGGCGGAGCCCATGATGAGGGCGGAGCACCAGATGAGAGTGGAGCCCATGATGAGGGCTGTGCCCATGATGAGGGCGGAGCACCAGATGAGGGTGGAGCCCATGATGAGGGCTGTGCCCATGATTGAGGGTGGAGCACCAGATGAGGGTAGGAGCCATGATGAGGGCTGTGCCCATGATGAGGGCGGAGCACTAGATGAGGGCGGAGTCCATGATGAGTGCGGAGCCCCAGATGAGGGCTGTGCCCATGAGGAGGGCGGAGACCAGGATGAGGGTGGAGCCGCTTGAGGGTGGAGCCGATGAGGGTGGAGCCGATGAGGGTGGAGCCGCTGAGAGAGGCACAGGATGGTGTGGCTGGTGCAGGCCCTGAGGTGGCCACGCCGAAGAGGGCCCGGGCATCACTTCCCACTCCGTATGAGCAAGTGATGTGGATGGTCCCGGGCCCTCCTGAATGTCCCGGCCCACTTCAGCCCTTCCTGCCTCCTCCTCTTCTGAATCTGTGGATACTGCAATGGAATAAACATATATTTCAGTTGGTTGCCATACACAATTGCCAGCTATGCATTTACATATCATTGACATCATGGTCACCTGTGAGTGACTGTGGTGCTTGTGTTACACAGATGAGCCACGGGCTGCATAATGAGCATTGTGGATCATGGCTCATATGAATGTGTACTGCATGTGCCTCAGACACGTGCTCTGCTGGATCTGCTGTGCAGTGTGCGAGACTGACCAATCGGACAAGTTTCCAGCAATGGTTGTTAATATGCAGCTGAGACATGGGGCCAGGTTAGGACAGTATATGACACACATGCAGTGCTACAGAGTCTGTATCCACATATGCCGCACAGCCAAATTTTTATTCACGATCGCAGTGGAGGCCTCAAGTCAGGCCTGCATTTGTGGATAGCCATGCTGCATCCAGCTGAGAATATCATTCTCCAAGTCATTAAGTCTAATTGACTCATCTGTTCACATAAAGGAAATCCACATATCCAGGCCTGTGCGCAGGCCAGCAAGTTTGACTTTGGACACCCTGCTCTATTGCAATTAATCTGGATATAATTAGAAATTGACATATCAGGGAGACAAATTATGAACATGATAGGTTTGCTACCAGGTCTGAAATGGTTATTGTCGCCCCATAAATTTTTAGTCAACCATCGGGCTTAGAGTGCTATTGGATGTATATTATCCCTGTGTGTGGGCAGGGGTGTAGGAGGCCATATAATTCTTGAGCAAGGGTGGGCAGGTTCGGTCCTGGAGGGCCACACAGGTGAGCCAATCGCCTTTTCAGTCATCTGGATTGACTCACCTGTGCCCAAAAAGGATATCTTGAAAGGCCGGCATGTATGTGGCCCTCCTTACCCACCCCTGTTCTAGAGGGATACAGCTCATTATATACAACAGCCAGAACACAAGCCTATTTATACATACATACATACATACATACATACAGCATCTGCAGGCTTTTGGACAGCCCATCCCCCCACAATCTCAGCCAACCATTTGTGTGATATGATACTCACGTTGCAGGGTGTTAGGACGATCTGTGTCCATCTGTCCTGGTATTTCCACCACAGATTCAGCGCATCACTGTCCTCTCCCATTCGTTGTAGACAAAAGTGACCGCGGGCCCACCACCAGTCTGACGTGCTGCTGCTGCCTCATCGGACATCTTTCTTTTCACAGCAATCTTTAGATCATCGAACTTGTGCCGCACTGCCCTCCAGTCCCTATTAGTGACCCCTACTGCCGACACAGCTCTGGCAATTTGGGACCAGGCCTGCTGCCTCTGGCTGGCATTAATGTCTCTGCCACCACATATAATCCCCTGGCGGGCACAGATTTCCCTGAAGAGAACCTGGATCTCCTCGGGGCTATAATTGGGGGCCCTGGGCCTTGCCACAACCCGTTGCCTTACAGACGGTGCCTGGTCTTCCTGTTCTATCCCTAGGGCCGCTCCCTCATCCCCACTACCTCCCACCAAGGGATCAGGCCCCTGACACTCTGCCCCTTCCACTTAAATTCCTAGCTCTGGGGGCACTTCCCTCCCCCCCACTCTCCTCCTTGCTCTCCTCCTCCTCCTCCTCTCCCTCCAACTCCTCCTCCTCCTCCTCTCCCTCCTCCTCCTCTCCCTCCTCCTCCTCTCCCTCCTCCTCTCCTCCTCATCCTCCTCCTCTCCTCAGATGTTCTCTTCACTCTCCTCTGCGCCCACCTCCTCTCCTCTAAACTCCTTAGAAAATAAATTAACGATAAATCAAGATAATCTTTGTGTTTGTTTAGGAGGTAAAAAAAGATGCAAGTATTATGTGTAGTATTATGTGTGGGGGGAGGGAAAGGTCTTGGGGGGGGGGGTGTAGGTGTGCAGTGGCCTACCACTAGGTGTATCTATGTGTACGTATTAATCTATGTGTGTTAATTATGTGATATCAGTAATTATGTGTATTGTAAACAAAGGGTTAAATTATCTGCTAGTTCAAAAATTGAAATTCTCTCCTCTCTCTTCTCTCTTCTCTCTCTCCTCTCTCCACCAAAAAACCACCAACGCCTAGACCTGTGTGTCTACTTGCAAAAGCTCCAGCACAGTCAATTATGTTCTGTTTTGGCTCCCTTTTAAAGGCATACTGCCGTCAGGTTAAGTGGTACGTATCACGTATTTCGCGCTCTTTTCATACGCAAAGTGATCCGAGATATCGTACCTCATGCGCAAATACAAACGTGTACGCATTCGCATCCATCGCTCGTATCTCGCAGCACTTGGAATTTAATAGCGTCGGAAATGGTTTCATTTTTAAACTACGTAGGACTTGCGTTTTCACCTATTATTTACGCAGCTCGAATTTAATGAGGCCCTTAGTATTTTCTGCAAGCTGCATACGTTGTTCCACAGCTTCGTTTGTATCAAGAACATATAGTTGAGCAAATTTCTGAGGGTGTAAATGGAATCAATTTCTACATTATTACCATTACCATATTACTGACATGTTTGTGGTTCAATATTTTTTAGTTTCCTAAGTTGTTCCTTGGAAATTCATTACTTGTCTTCTTCTCATATTTTTTTCTTACTCTACTCCGATCCTCACATCCATGGAAAACTGTAATGATCAATGTGAATGTTTATTTGTAAGGTTGCAATAATGTAAATGATGTATTATTATGTACATACATAATGTAATGGAGCTTACCTCTTCAGCAGGGGTTTCCAGTGTTGTCAATGCAGCGTGTCTTCTTCTCTCACTCTCTTGTCCGATTGGTTTTCTCTCCATCTTTGTTTTCTTTCTCTGTCCATCCGTTGTTTGGTTCCCGTCCTGGTTTCAATGTTTTCAGCCATTTTAATCTGTAATGTAAAATGTAAAGGTTGATGTGTAGCCTACACATGATTATCTTTAACCAATTTAATGTTATTGAATCATTTTATATTTGTTGAATTTGAAATGGAAAAAAACATATGTAATATTTTTTTTTTAATTATTGAATTGTTCTTGGAAACATGAATGGTGTAGTGGCGCCTCAGGTTATTGTGTCGGGTCTGTGGTGGCTATGTGTGAAATCGACCAAGGTAAGGGACTTTGAGTAGCCCAGAGAGTGCAGGGTGTGATAGAGAGAGAGTAGTGCGTGATATAGATGCATAGTGCAGAGTGAGTGCCATAGTGTGTGACAGAGTGATTGTGTTTGAGAGTGCAGTGTGTGTGTGTGTGAGAGTGTATTGCATGTGTGAGAGTGTAGTGCTTGTGTCTGAGCAGGACAGTGCAGTGTCTGATAGAGAGGTAGTGCCGTGTAATGTAATAGAGAGAGGGGGAGGAGGGAGAGAGTGGTGCAAAGAGACACAGGGGAGGGAGAGGTAGTGGGAAGAGATAAAGTGAAGGTAGAGGGAGGGGAAGAGATACAGGGTGTCAGTGACAGAGAGGGTCAAAGTGCAAGTACGTTAAAGTGAGCCGGGTGAGTGACTGTGAGGAGCACAGAGACTTCAAGCTGTGATAGAGAAAGAGAGAGTAGTGCATGATAGAAAGGGATAGTGTGGAGTGAGTGTGAGAGAGAGTGCATGATAGACATAGTGCAGTGATAGTGTAGGCTTTAAGATCTACACGTTGGACTTACGAGGCTGGAATTTAATATGGCCCATAATCAGTAAAGAGTTAACACTACTAATAATAAGTCCAATTAGGCAATGTATGTATATACTGTATATATAAATATATATATATATATATAAATAGCTATGAATTGAAGAGCGAGGCATTTGTCAGCTTCCCAGAATGCAGTGCAATAACTGTTTTTCTCGGAATTCAAATGTAAACACAGATGTACTATTTATTTACTATATATATATATATATATATATATATATATATTTATATATATATATAGATATATTGGTCCTGGAGAAAAGTAAGTTGGTTATATCTGTTTTAGCCGGCGGTACCATATAGATGGCCAACTGGAAAACATTTAGAGAGCTTTAGAAACCCCACAGGTCTCTTCTTCATGTACTGTATATTTTCTGAAAGCTCTCTATCCCATGTATGAAGATGTTTTATTTTATTGTCGGTCCTCTAAAAAGTATCACCTTCCACAACCAACTAGCTTATCTCAATATGAATAAAATATTTGTTGTTAACGTGTAACTCGGTCTCCCAATGAGTAAGAAAATACACATAGTCTAGGAGACAAGTACTTACAAATTCACAGCCTGTACGAATCCACCAAAAATGCGAGATGTTCCCTTTCTAACAAATTATTTGCTCACTAGAAATTAAGTAAAGTGTTAATACTTGTTAGTGACCACAACAATAGACTACATTGACAGCAAATATAAAGTAAATTGAAAATATAGCATTAGAAAATAGACTTGTAATGTATCTGTCCAACGCGTTTCTTGCAGTGGTATCTAATCTATGAAGGATCCTTTTATACAAAGAGAACGGCCAGTTGGAAACACAAATATTAAAAACAAATATATACACATGGAATCCGTCAGAAACAGAATATTTATGACGGCCTCAAACAAATCACACCTAGAGGGCGATAATAACACATGTAGGTAAGCAGTGTACATGTAAATGGCAGCGATTACATGTGCATTACGTGCACTACACAAATAGAATCTAAAGCGCAAATATAAATATTGAAAGAGATAAGAGATATGACTTGAGTCTACAGCAAGAGAAATATTCTTCCTTTCCAAAAATGTCTGTTATAAATCTGCTGTGTAGATGCTCCATGAACTGGTGATACCTTATAGAAAAACAGAAGATATAAGAATAAGAATTCGAAACAATGCAAATTGTGGCTTTTCCAAATGGTTAACAAAAACTAAAAATGGAAACATTTTTACCATCTTGGAACGAAGATACTATAAGTCAATATATATGTGTTTTATTGCAGTTGAATATTAATATGCTGTAAATTAAGCTGTAAGCATTAAAAGAGATATATAGCTATTTGTAAGATTCATCCTGGCTTGCATATGATGATAATACAGATTATATGTCAATGTTATGCTTTTGAAGTGTATGGTTGTTATTTTTTGTAAACCAATAAATATATACATAAAAAAGTCACAATATTATGACCACCATATGGATGATCATTAGCTTTCGGGCCAAGGATGGCAGTATTTCTGAAACAGCACAGTTCTCTGTCTGCTGTGGTTAAAGTCTATGGTGATTGGACAAATGGCAGCATTGCCAATAAACAGAGTCAAAACTGCGAAGCACCATGTTTATCCAACAGGAGGTTGGCTAATGAATGGGTAAACACAACCACACAGTCCCCTGAAGCCACCGGACTCTGTTACTCAATTCTCCCCAAGGCCTGTTAACCCACCATTCTGCCATTCATTAGGTTCCTCGCATAGAGAAATCCTCAACCCCTCTTATTCTAACAATGTACACCCCAGGCTCCTAGTTTCCCATTTGGGATAAAAACACAGAACCCTCACTCAGAGGTAACTGATAACCAGGACCCTATACTCATTGGTGCCTAGAGGGAAGAGAAGACAGGATGGGCCCAAATCCATGGAGACAGCCCTGACCCATGAGGGGTAGTTCAAAGGGGGTTTAACATGTGAAATATATGTTTGCTCAAGAAGGGGCTAACTGTGATTGGTGAGTTAAGTAAATAAATATGTGACCTGAAAAATAAAGACAATGATCTTTTTGTACATATGCCTGTTGTGTTTAATTTAGAGTGAACTTATTTATTATTTTTCACTCAGAATTTTTTTTTTTTGCAACTTGTTCTGGTAACCAGTAACTTGTCCTGATTCTCTAAAAACTTGGAAGGGAGAAATTGGTAACTTGTCATAGCCTCTGCGTAAGCTATCCTGCATGAGGGGATTGAAGCCACAGACATGTTGGCCACTCATTATCTGGGGACTTGGAGAGAACCAAGGACAATATACCCTAGCATCTCAACACCCGGGGGGCACCACTTTGTCTCTTCCCGGCCAAGGAACAACCGCTGCTTCTGTGGCCTGCTGCTCCTGCAGCCTTCTTCTCCTGTACCTACCCAGGTTGTAGGACCCCAAGCTGGGGCCCAGGTGCCAACCTGACTGCTGGACCCACTGGTTTTCTCCAAGTCCAACCTTGCTTCTAGCCACAGTGCTAGGGGTGTCACCAGTGGGGCTATCTGAAGGGGGGATTGCCCTAACCGATCCAGCTGAATTAAACTGGCATCTGCCATGCCTGTATTTTAACGAGGCAGCTGGTCTTCGGTCCGAGAGGAAAAGGAAGAACAGTTCCATGACTGTCTGTAGGAGTGGGGAATGTACCCCACCATTAATGCTGTGCAGCTCACACTGCACAATTCTCAGATCCAGTGCTTCAGTGGGTCATGATAGATGGTTATGGTGCATTTGGATTTGGAGAGAACCACAGTGTTCCTACCAAAGGAGCTAGAGGTGATGGTGACCGGAGGGCAGAGATATACCCTCCCAGTAGCTTGAGTGCGCCTAGACTGGAACACCTGGAATGGTACCAGGGAGGTAGTGGTGATGGCTGTATTACTGGGTAACGACCTTGTGTATATGGAGTGTCAGTACCTCAAATCTGTAAATCAGGCACAAGTGGCAAGGGCAGCCACGGATGAACCTGTGGATGACAGCGAAGTCACCCAAGAGGAAAGCAGGGTAAGTCTTTTACCTGCTGGGGATCAAGGGCTCCAATGAGCTAGTGTAAGAGACTTAAGAGCAGAGTTAGTGCAGGATAAAATGCTAGCGGGGGTTAGGCAGTAAGCTACATGGGGAGAGAAAGGACCTACTGGAGAAGACTATTTATGAAACCAGGGGTTACTTGCAGGATTACCCCCGATCAGGTAGGGTAGATTCTGACAAAGTTAAAAGACAGCTAGTTATCACCCAGAAAATTAGAGGTCATACGTTAGAGCTGGCACACAATGTCCCCTTAGATGGATACCTGGGGAGAAAAAGATCCAAGGTCACCTCAACCGAGTGTTCTGCTGGCCCGGGGTTTAATAGGGACGTAACCGGTGCTGTTACTCTTGTGGTTCTCCTGCCAAGGGAGGTAGCATATGCAGTGTTTACCAGGCTCTCAAGAATCTCCAGCATCATTTATATGGAAGGGAATATACGGTGGTCACCGACCACAACCCCTTGTGTTGGGAGAAAGCTAAACAAATAAATTAAAATATTAAAATCTTGATTTTTATTTCACATCAAGAATTGGCTTGTACTTTTTAGTTAGTAGTATAGCTCCTGCAGCCCTCCCTCAAGAAACTGCATTGATTATGAAGTCCAGGCTATGAATGTTATACTGATTATAATTTAGCTTTATTGATTTATATACCTACTCTTCATACCAGCAGATGATGCAGTAACGAAACTATGTTGTCTAGGAACTGAATATCCCTATTTTAAACATAAACTAGGACAAAAAGCACATTTAAAAAAAAAGGAACATTTGGGACGCAAAATGCCTATGTCACTTTATGCTTGGCAATGGGTGGAAAAGAACAATATAACATATAGAGCTAATACTGGAAATACAACACATAATTACTTTGCTTGCACAGCCGGTGCTGTTCATTGTGCAGGGTGGGGCAACTTCAAAAGTTCAGAACTCAATTAATTTACCAGTAATTAACACAAAAAAAAACACTTTTACGGAATGTATTTTCACCCTTTATATAGTGGTGCAGAGCACCTCCAGTGAATTCAGTGTGCCTTAAATTTTAAACACTAAGAATAAGTTGGCATTCTGTGAATGGTTGGATTCAAACTCCAACTACCAGATTTCTCTTTCTTTACATGGATCTTTTGCCGTGTTACATTTTTGATTAAAACCTGAGTTGCTAGAACCCCCCCCCCCCCCCCCCCCAGAACTTTGGGAGTGTCAGAAGTTCAGGGGCTTTGGCTTTTTAAGAGTTAAAATTGTTATGGACTACTATATTGCAATTGTTACAACTTAGTAATGGTTAAATGTTGTATAATATTTTTATATATGTTGTATAATATTTGAAAAATATGTCATATGACCCTGGTGTATAAAAATAAAGCATGTTCTGTGGGGTACATGAGGAGAGGGCTACAAGTGAGAGGGTTGCCAGTCAAGGGATAGGGAGGACGTCCAGTAGAAACATACAGACTAATGGACAACAATAAACAATGGAAAGTCAGTTAGGAAGAGGTGAGATTGGATTTTACAGACGTATTCATAAAATGGGCTTAGTATCTCTTTAAGGGCTACCAGTTTTTAACTACTGTACATAAAAAAAAAATTGCCCTAGCGCCAGACAACCGCCAACCCTCTGTGTTGGCATAGTCATGGCATCTGCAAAGAGGACACAGCCACGCACAACAACAAGACCTACAACATCAGAGGCTCATATTCATGTACAGCATCCAATGTAGTGTACATGATACAATGTACTGCATGTGAAAGGGGGTGCCACATTGGAGAAACCAGCCAGAAACTACACATGCGAATGAACCTCCACCTAAGCTCCATCAAAAAGCACCATAAAGACAGCTATTGTTCTCCAGTTGGACACCATTTCACCCAAGAGAATCACTCCATCCAGAACCTCAAAATAAAAGTACTCAGAGGGAATTTCAGAACTATCTAACAGCGAAAAACTTTTGAATTAAAAATGATTAAATTTTTTGATACAAAGGATTTGGGCATTAACAACGACTTATTTATAACCACATTTCCTAATGTCTTATAGCACACACATTCCACTTACCTCCCCCTTCACTTGCTGTTTTTGTAAGCTACATGCTATACTGAAATGTATTGATCTTTTTTTTACTCTGCTGTGTTCTTATCTACAACCTGATCGATAGACTTAATGACCTATCAGGACATTATTCACAATGCTGGTCTGTTTCGCAATTAACTCTGCCCAATGAATTTTGTCTTTCTTGTTTTTCCAATATTTTCCGCATCTCTTTCTGTTTGCTGTTTTTAGCTCATACTTTTATCAGTATCGCTTTTTGACTTGATAAAGAGAGGCATTCTCTGGAAAGCTCGTCTCTATTATGAATACGTTTGTCCAATAAAAAAGGTATCACTATTCACTGCAATACTCTTATTATTCAACTGGATTACTGGACATTCACTGCTACCTCACTCTTCATAACTATATATATACTAGCAACTTGCCCTTCAAAAAATGACTGTCAATAAAATAAAGTGTTGAAATGCTGTTTGTCACACAATGTGAGTGTACTTGGTGCCTCAACTATATAGACCCCTCTAACACAGTAATGAACGCATAAGTGCCATGAGGGTCATCCAGGACCCTCATGACCCAGTGTAAGCACTACACCATTTTGACCCGGTCACTTACATAAGCCTCTATTTAACCCCATCAGTCCCATAAGGGTATATTATGACCATTATGGGCCTGTTACAACCCAACATTAACCACATAAGTGCCATGACGGTCCTCTAGGACCATCATGACACTAAGTATAAACACTTCACTGCACTATACCCCCCAATAAAACATTAAATATCAACTAAACAGCCACTACACTAACCTATTAACACCTACACTACCTACCCCCTAATAACCCCCTCCCCACCACTGTAATTACAGAAATAAAAAAAAACTAAAGTCATCCAAAATCAAAAATCTACATTACATAAAATAAAAAAACCTAAATCACAAAAAATAAAAAATGTAAGATGTAAGATGTAAATGTAAAAAAAAACACCTAAGTAAGAAAACAATAAAAAAGGAACATTACAGAAAATAAATAAATACATTACAACCCCCCCACTACAGGAAATACATATAATACATACAATACAATACACCCTTATCTAATATACATCCCCCTATCTATCTAATATACAATAAATACTATCTATGTAATATACATCCCCCTATCTATCTAATATACAGTACATGCTATCTCTATATAGTAACCCTAATTCTAAGCTACAATAAAAAAAATTAAGACCACTTACCTTTGAGATGTTTCTTCAGATCACCAACCTAGGGTAAAAAAAATTAAAAAAATGACTACAACATGTTTACATAAAATAAATAAACATTCTAAACATTCTAAATATTATACTCACCTTTCCAGCATGTCACGTCCTCCATCTTTGCTTCTCCGGCACGGCCGCTGTTAAAAAAAACATTACATTAGTTCAAATACATAAACATAAAAATAAGTAAAATAAACACAATCTACATTATACTTACCTCCCCGTGATGACTCCGGCCTCCTGGTGTTCTGCCCCGGCTGGGCCCTGGAAGCATCCGCGCTCTTTAAAAAAATAAAATAAAAAAAAACAACACACATCCGCCCTGGCGGATGTCCCCGACGCTAATGAGCTTCCTACGGAGTGTTCCAGAATAAAATTGGCAATGTCGGCTTATGATTGGTTGAAAACGCTGTCTATCAAATTTAGCCAATGAGAAGACGCCAATTGTGAACCAATGAGAAAGGGATACACCCCAAAATCCAACGCTGATTGGATAACGCACCTGTCAATCTTTATTTGAACCAATCCGAAGGCTTTATTGCCATCAGCCAATCACAATGGAATACACCCCCACGTACAGATTGGTGAAGACATCTGCGCCTTCCCATTGGCTGTAATACTGATTGACATTGACAATAGCCAATGAGAAGGCACAAATGCCTTCACCAATCAGTATGTGGGGGTGTATTCCATTGTGATTGGCTGAAGGCATCTGCGCCTTGTGATTGGTTTAAATAAAGATTGACAGGTGCATTATCCAATCAGAGTGGGATTTTAGGGTGTATCCCTTTCTGATTGGCTCACACATTGGCGCCTCCTGATTGGTTGAAATTGCTGTCTATCAAATTCACCCAATCAGAAGGCGCCATTGCCTATTTTCTTCCGGAAAAGTCTCCGGGAGCCTCATTACCGTCGGGGATGTCCGTGAGTGCGGATGTGAGTACTTTTTTTTTTTTCTTTTTTTTACAGGGCGGGGCACAAGAGTAGTAGGCTGGAGACATCGTGGGTAGGTAAGTACAATGTAGATTATGTTTATTTTATTTTGTTTTTATATTTATGTATGTGTATTAATGTTATGTTTTTTTTTTAACAGGTGCCGCAACGGAGAAGAAGAAAAGAAGATGGACGCGACATGCCGGAAAGGTGAATAGAATATTTAGAATGTTTATTTATTTACTGTAAATGTGTTGCACTCATTTTTTTTTTTTTTTTTTTCCCTAGGTGGCTGATCTGAATGGACATCTGCAAAGGTAAGTGGTCTTAATTATTTTATTTAAGCTTAGAATTAGATGATTTTATATATAGATAGCATTTATTGCATGTTAGCTAGCGGTATGTGTTTTATATAGATAGCATAGAATGTATTGTATATTAGATTGTGGTATTTATTTAGATAGATTGTGTGATGTATATTATATAGATAGGATGTATATTAGATTATGGTATTTAGATAGATTGGGGGATGTATATTAGATAGATAGATAGATAGAATGTATTGTATATTAGATAGGGGTGTATTGTATTGTATTCAATTGTATTGTATTGTATTATATTGTATTGTATGTATTTGTATTGTATTATATTGTATGTATTGTATTGTATGTATTATATGTATTTCCTTTTCAGGTGTGTCATTTTTTTTTTCTGTATTGGGGGTGGGGGGGGGGGGGGGACGTTGTAATGTGTTTCTTTCTTTTATGTAATGTAGATTTTTTATTTTTTGTGACTTTAGGCTTTTTTGTTTTCTGTAATTAGAGTGGTGGGGGTTATAAGGTGGTAGGTAGGTAGTGTAGGTAGGTAGTGTAGGTGTTAATAGGCTAGTGTAGTGTTTAGTTGATATTTAATGTTTTATTGGGGGGTATAGGAAAGCGTAGTATTTATACTTAGTGTCATGATGGTCCTTGAGGACAGTCATGGCACTTATGTGGTTAATGTTGGGTTGTAACAGGCCCATAATGTTCTTAATATACCCTTATGGGACTGATGGGGTTAAATAGAGGCTTATGGGGGTCTGTATTAACCCCCATGAGTGAGGGGGTTTATTAAGTGCTTATGGGGGTCTGTATGACCCCCATGAGTGACCGGGTTAATGAAGGGCTTATGGGGGTCTATATTGACCCCCATGAGTGACAGGGATAATGAAGGGCTTATGGGGGTCTGTATTGACCCCCATGAATGACAGGGTTAATTAGGGGCTTATGGTGGTCTGTATTGACCCCCATGAGTGACACAGTTAATGAAGGGCTTATGGGGGTCTGTATTGACCACCATGAGTGACAGGGTTAATGAAGGGCTTATGGGGGTCTATACTGACCCCCATGAATGACAGGGTTAATTAGGGGTTTATGGGGGTCTGTATTGACCCCCATGAGTGAAGGGGTTAATTAAGTGCTTATTGGGGTCTGTATTGACCCCCATGAGTGAAGGGGTTAATTAAGTGCTTATGGGGGTCTGTATTGACCTCCATGAGTGACAGGATTAAAGAAGGGCTTATGGGGGTCTGTAATGACCCCCATGAGTGACAGGGTTATTGACGGCGTTTTGGGGGTCAATATTGACCCCCATGAATGACAGGGTTTATTAGGGGTTTATGGGGGGCTGTATTGACCCACATGAGTGACAGGGTTAATGAATGGCTTATAGGGGTCTATATTGACCCCCATGAATGACAGGGTTAATTAGGGGTTTTTGGGGGTCTGTATTGACCCCCATGAGTGAAGGGGTTAATTAAGTGCTTACGGGGGTCTATATTGACCCCCATGAATGACAGGGTTAATGAAGGGCTTATGGGGGTCTATATTGACCCCCATGAGTGAGGGGGTTAATGAAGTGCTTATGTGGGCCTGTATTGACCCCCATGAGTGACAGGGTTAATGAAGGGCTTATGGGGGTCTGTATTGAGCCCCATGAGTGACAGGGTTAATGAATGGCTTATGGAGGTCTATATTGACCCCCATGAATGACAGGGTTAATTAGGGGTTTATGGGGGTCTGTATTGATCCCCATGAGTGACAGGGTTAATGAATGGCTTATGGGGGTCTATATTTACCCCCATGAGTGACAGGGTTAATTAGGGGTTTATGGGGGTCTGTATTGACCCCCTTTAGTGAGGGGGTTAATTAAGTGCTTATGGGGGTCTGTATTGACCCCCATGAGTGACAGGGTTACTGAAGGACTTTTTGGGGTTTATATTGACCCCCATGAGTGACAGGGTGTTAGTGTATATTTGTTTTCATAACGGGTCCTTTAAGGATCTTTACGGTCCTTTATGGACCCGTAAAGCGTGAATTTAGAGTTTTCATTGCAGCGGGGGTCCCCGATCGCGTGCGATCGGGCCCCCCACTGCGATGGTTAATGTGGGGTTAATGCAGGTTTCCGAGCTTATCTCGGATCCCTTCTTGGGTATGTTGTATGTTGCTGGGCTTTGAGCCTCGTTTTCTTCGGTGGCCATTTTTTCTCTCGCTTAGGGGATTTTCGTGTGTCTGAACTCGGGAATTTGGGCTTAAATGGAGGTGTAACTTCACTTTCAGAGGTCCTGGGTGCCCCCCCCCCCCCCCCCTTGCTATGGGTAAGCTTTTTATGTTTTTGTTGTGAGTATTTGGTGTGTTTTGACTGTTTTTAGGTGCGAGAGGTACGGCCCTTATGGTCGTATTTTTTGTGCGTGTGGGTGTTTATGCCGTTAAGGTTGGTTCCAAGGTCTTTTTTTTTTCTAAGTCATGCCTGTGTGTGTGTTTTTAACCACGTGTAAGGCGCCCTTGAGCCTCCATCTCTGCAAAAGCGGACCCTCGCGAAAACACAGCCGAAGTTGGAGCCTCGCGAGGGAAGTAGTACTTGCAGGATCCACCAACTTTAAATCATTTGCAAAAAGATTTAACAGCGTCCAAGGTAGTATCACCAAGAAAAAAGAATGAGAAGATAAGATTTGTTGAAATTAACAACAGGAGAGACGGAATTCAATCCCCTGAGATAGGGATTCCAAGTGACTAGACTTTTTTATCCCCGCTAAAGCACCAGCAGAAGATAGACATGTCAATTTGCCCCGGCTGGAAAAAGAGCAAGTTAACCCCTACAGGGAGAAAAAGGGTGATCATCGTAGAACCAGGAGGGGAGACTGGTCCAACTACAAAAGGAGAAGAGAAAACAACTTGATAATATAAATACATACAAATAATTTGTCCAAAATAACTTAATATCCAGTGGAAATTAATCTACTCAGGAGAGGTCTCTTATTTGCCCCAGATATGAAACCAAATGCTTTTGAATTATTTGTAGACCTGAACAAGTTCATTAGAACCATTATTCTGAAATGTCACTTTACCAGGTTGTCAAGAGATAATAATTTGAGTGACCCTGATCGATCTTCTTTGGAGGAAATGGCCATAACTTTGAATGAAGAAGATAGAGACACCCTACGTATCCTGCAAAAATTAGAATCATCCAAATATTTACTAGACGAATATGTCATAGGGGAAGAATCAACTTTCACATTGGAAGATGCAGATGAGAACCATGATTGTAGGAGGATTCCAAAATCACAACATTAACCAAAATCATTTTTTCACTTCTTGCAGTCCCAGGGACACCATATAACTGTCTTTAAAATACTTATGATGAAGGAATTTGATAATATTTGTGCTAAACAGCAGATTAAGAAATCCAAATTCTTTCAAGAAGATAGGAAAACCCTGGAGAAACTTAAGAATGACACAACAGTGGTAACTAGGCAAGCAGACAAGGGAGGAGCTATCATTGTACAAAGTAGAGAGGATTATATGAAGGAAGCATATAACCTTATTGAAGATAACAGTACCGATAAAATACTTAACAAAGATCCCACAGAGGATTTCTTAGCCAAATATAATAAGCTTGCAAAGTGAGCAAAGGAAATGGGAATTCTCACAACCAGAGAAGTACATTTTCTGGATACACCAAAAAAGGCAATAATTTATAATTTTCCCAAAATTCATAAAATTCCAATAACTCCACCAGGGAGACCAATTGTCTGAGGTATTGGATCTCTAATGGAAAATTACCACAGTACAGATACTACTTACTTAAACCATTGGTCCTTAATCTGAGATCATACCTCAGGGATACACCACTGTAACGGAACCCATCACTGTTTTACCCTGTTTTATGGTTATTTAATTATTATGGTTAAAATATGATCCTACTGTTATACTGTATGTATGTTGGTTTATGCTCTGCAGAATATTTGCCCAGGCTATTGCAGACCTTGGCATAATAGAAAATCCTATTACAAGGGCTCCTCATAAGCAAGAGAGGTCCATTGTGTGAAGTGTTCACATTGTGAAGATGGAACAAAGGGAAGGATGATCTAATCAATGTCTGATTGTATCAAAGTAGCCAGGTAGCCTCAGGGAGGTGTGACCCACCTATTGTCCCTCTATGTGTATTGTGTGGCCAACTATGGGGGATGTGTATTGCCTGTGGGAAGAGATGTGTATATATATTTCTGCGCATAACAAAATAAAGTCAGTATTCTTTTGACTCCCAATTGAGTGTCGTCCAATATGGGAGGTTGGGGATGGTGAGACTGTAGTGCTTCTTGGATATTTTACCGTATACCAGCGGAGATATTGGATTCGTGTTCCAACTCTGTTACAACCACATATCTTGGAGATGATGGAGAGCTTCATTTGGAAAGCACCTTATAGTTGGATGAACCTTAACGTAACTGTCCTTTACACATCTGTACCCCAAGAATTGGAAGTAGCAGCTGTAAGAAGATTTTTGGACATAGAAGGAAAGATGGAAGACTCTTTCATTATAGAGGCTATTCTTTTTATCCTTCAACATAATTATTTTTTATTCAAAGGGAAATACTATCCCCACAGAACTGGGACTGCTATGGGCACAAAGTTTTCCCCCAGTTTTGCTAATCTGTACATAGCACGGTTGGAGGAGCTGCATATGTGGAGTAGTCAATTTGCCTTGAATATAATTTTTTGAAAAACGATTCATCAATGACATTATGATCTTCTGGGAAGAGTTGGAACCAGGAGACAGAGATTCTTTCTTAAAATATGTCAATACTAATAGTATGAATCTTAAGTTTCTGATGGGACCACACTTCGATTCCCTTCTTTGATGTTGTACTGGATGGCTCTGGCACATTTGTTTTGTCTACACTATATTCCAAACCCACTGATACCAATGGGTTTATACATGCTACCAGTGGGCACAATCCAAGATGGATTAAAAATATCCCCTTCGGACAGTTCAGGCACATTAGACACCATTGCTCCAGTTTAACAGATTATGACTGGAGAGTAAGAAGTTGGCAGATAAATTCAGTGAAAAATGGTATAATGAGAAAGATATTCAAGAAACTCAACAGAAATCAAGAATCTTTAAAAAGAGGGGGACTCTTTAAAAAGTAACTAAAGAGCAATAATAGGATAGACAGAATGAATGTAGGTTCCTGACCAAGAATAATGCAGCAACCAAATCCATCTCAGAGTACACTGGAACTGTGGCAAATACTTAAGGAAGACAACATCCTGAGAGAGGTTCTACCACATCAACCACTGATTACCATGAAGAAATATGAAGTTAAAGAACATAGTTGCTCCTAGTGAACTGCTGGAAGTCCCAAACAAGGGGATTAAGTCAAAGTTTGGGATTTTTGTGGGTACTTATATGTGTGGAGCAAAGAAATGTACTACATATATGTTCCTTAAGAAGACTGATAGAAACAAGATCAAGTAATTGCATAATAGGTTATACAGGATTCATATTTTGCCTTTGATAAAGCTGCTCGTGTATATGCGGTGACATGATAAGGGCACCCGGTCCAATATAGTCATTAAAATTCTGAGGGCATTTTTCCCCAGCTGTGAGGTTCCCAAGTGGACAGTTATCCACTTATACATAGATAATGGAATAGTACTTACAGCCTGTAGCTGGATGCCATTTATTGGCGTATCTGGTTTAGATATCGGACCCCAGACCAGTGGCAACTTTTTTTTAACGGTTTCTATAATTGAGATGGATATATCCTAGGGGATATGCACACAGACATAACCTGGAATTCAGCTCATAAGTGTCTGCCTCTCAATCTGTATGTATCTCTGACCTGTTTTCCAGGCTTTTTTCCCATTTATGTATTATGGAATCTAGCCAGAAATTGGGGCATCTAAATAATAGAGCCTTCTAGGTAGGCGGTAACCTTTGAGTGCCTAGGCCTTCTGCCATTACTGATAGTGTTTGACGGAAAAGTAGTTTCAAAAGGGTACCTGACCACTAGTTGGATCACCTAATCAACTTCTTTCAAGCCTATATGATTTTCATACTCCACACAATACCTGACCACTTAGGAAATTCTGTTATATTCTAGTACCATATAACCCCTAGTTTATCTGATCTAAATGTTTCTTAGTGTTAAACAGTGAGTCGTGGTGTTAAGCACCTGGAAAACTTAAGTCCAATCATTATCCTTATTTATAGATCTAACTATTCTTGGCACATGCCTTTATTTATTTATTTAGTGACTGAGTCAATAAACTTACAGAAAATGTCTGTTTTTTGTATAAGGCTCCGATATTTGCTCCCAACCATATGATTAAAATACAGCAAATTTAAATACACAGGTACATTTGATACATTTAGTATTACCAATTATATATATTTAATTGTAATTGTGCTAAATCTGTGGAGTATAGATTAAGCACATTTCCACATTTGTGTAACTCCTGCATTTTACTAGTATTATTAGAATTCACATCATGAGTGTACTCCTGTATTCTACTACTATAAATAGAATTCATCATTAGTCATTAGGGCATATACACTGAATTGTGATGTTTCCCAGTCCCTTGTGGGGCAACTCAGGATATCCCTTTGTAATGCTATTTAATTACTGGAATTTATAAGGTCCTACTATATACATTGTGACAGGGCCGGTCTTTGGCTACCGGTTGCTCCTGTGATTTTCCCATAAACCACTGAGTCCCGATATATACTTTTATCTTTGCTTTAATAAGGTGTTTCAAAACAAACAATAGCTTAACTTCAGGATAAAAGAAACATCTACACAAACGGGCTTGCTTATTTTCAGGAACACCCTGACTAGCCATGAGACCTTTTTTAAACAGAGGGTGGTACATTTAAGTCCGGTCTCTCTCGCCCAGCTGCAATGGATCCTCTGCAGGTCCTCTTCTCTTAGAGCAAACAGTCTCTCTAGTTATCTTGTTGCAGTCACACAGACTGATCCTCTGATGGCAGCTTCCCGTGCTTCTCTGGCACCCACTGTGTAAGTCCCGCCAGGTCCTGTTCTGGAGCTCTGTCTCTTTCTCCTTCCAGGTCACGCTGAAATCCTCAGTGTCCCTTGTTCTGATGCTGGCTGTACACTCCAGGCAATCCTTACTCACGTGCCAGTGTCTCTCTGTATTTCAATCAGTATTATAAGCAGTCTGTCTTACTTCAGAGCTTATCCCAGCTCTCAGGATGCAACAGCAGCTGAGCTGTCTAAGGTTCTCTCTCGCAGCTTCTCCAAACAGACTGCAGCTCCACACACTGCTCACAGCCCTAAGGCCAGAGCCTAATCAGCAGCCCTTTCCATGTCTGCTTTCCAGGCTTTAAAGTGAAGCTTCAGCTGGGGCCAATAAGGAGTTCTCTAGGAGTTTAACTCCTTCACTCCTGTCAAGAACTCTTCATCCTTCTGTACCTTGCACCATCCTCTATGGAGCAAACGGTCACAACATATATATATATATATGACTTTTTCACATGGTGAAACGGATTTCATCCATTTTATCATACTATAATAGATGTGTGTGTATATATATATATATTACTATTTTTTTTTAGTTAAGTTCAGGTCCCTCCTATATGTTCTAATTATGTTAAGTTCTAGTCATGTGGCAATTTGAGTTATCTCTGTAAGCATTCTAGTATTTTTTTTTTGAGTGGCTTTGGTAAGAATCTAATTATTTGGATGTATATATGCATACAGTGTAACTCATGGATGTGTATATATGTGTATATATTCTCTTTGTAGGGTGTTGTTTGAATACTGAGGAAGCCGCATGAGTAGCTCTGAAACGTATCTATTTTTATCCACCATACTGGATTGATTATTTTTACTTTGTTGTACTTATGATCTTATATTTCCGTTTATACCTATACCAATAAATGTACACATTTTTACATTTCAAGCTCTCTCTAATTATTTACATCCAATAAGCCGGCAGAGTAGAGCAAATAACAATTGGCCATAGGCGTTCTAGTACCCAAAACACCAGCTAGATCCTAAGTTTCAATCCAACATTTCCATCGACTGACCATGTATGCATTTCATGCAAGAGCGAGTATCCAGTTAGACTGTGTAGACCTTCAAGACCAGCCCGAAATCTGGCCAAATAATGGGATCTGATGAGAGCGATCATAGTACCTCAAATCTTTGGGGCCTAGCTAGGTGTTTGTGCTCTTTCATTACTTTTGTCTCTTCACATATTAAACAACACAGAGATAGAGTGACACAACCCTTGGCAATGTGAAAGCATACCTGAGGGGTAAACTGATTCCTCAAAACGGGAAGCATCTTCAGTTTTGAAGAACAATTTTCACCTTCACATATGGAGTTCACCAATTCCAAGCGCCGTGGCCCCAGTACCGAGATCAACCAACCTAGGTTACATCCACTATTTAACAGCTATCAAGATTTGCCTGTGTTTACCATTATTCTGGGGTATGAATATCTATTTCTACACTGACTGTTACCAAATTTGCCTGTTTTTAGCATTATTCTGGGGTATGAATTTGTTTTTCTACACAGACTGCTACCACAATTTTGCCTGTTTTAGCATTTCTATAGTATATAATTTATGTTTTGTTCTTATATCTAAGCAGTCAAACATTCCTGAACATTCTTCTGATGCTTATAGAGTTTACTATCTGCCATTTGCATCAGTTAAGTACATTGAACACATGTAGCCCCATTCAACTGCAAGCTCGCAACTCACTCGCCGACGTACGCATGTCAGCGAGTGAGTTGCAAGCTGCTGTTCTCTTCAGTTTCCCAGGCTTTTCAAATAGCTATGGCCGAGACTGGCTGCCCGAAATCAGAAACCCAGGATACCGACGTAAGCAGAGCTGGGCTTGCGAGTGCAAGCCCGTAGCTACTGTTTACTGTCAGCCAATAGGAGTGGAAGCCATCATCATGAAGTACTCCTGCAGGCTCCCCACATGACCGCCATGATGTGGGGGGTCCCAATCGATATCCCTGCAGGGTCCTTACATTAACCCCTTGCTGGGGGTCTCGAGCGGGACCTCCGCAGTTTCCCCACGTTGACCCATAATGATGCAGGGGTCCCCACATTAACCCCCAATGATTCAGAGGTCCCGATTGGGACCTCTGCAGCATTTAAAAATGTAAAGTCCCCACTGCGGGTCCTTATAGGGCCCATGGCACACAAATGGTTACCCCATGCCATGGGGGTACTGCATGTACCCTTGTGGCAACTAACATTAACCCCCCCCTATGCTGCAGGGTCCCGCTTGAGACCCCCGCTGCATTTAAAAATTTCAAATGTCCCACCGTGGGTCCTTAAAGGACCCGTGGTACACCAATGCATAATCCAAGCCATGGGGGTACTGTAAGTAACCCTGCAGCACCTAACATTAACCCCCAATGCTGGGGGTCCCCATCGGGACCCCCAAAGGGTCCCTACATTAACCCTTGCAATCCCCTTCACTAAACCTACTATAGGGTAAATAAGCGCACTAACCTTGCTAAAATGCCCCTCTAGTTTTCTGGCTTTCGTCCCTAGCACAAGGGCCCTTCCTTCTATACAGACCCTTATGGGACACTAATTAATCCCCATAAGTCCCATAAGGGTCCCATAAGGGACTATACAGACCCTTATAGGACAATACTTAACCCGATCAGTCCTATAGGGGTCTATATAGACCCCTATAGGACACTTTTAACCCCTCGAATAACACTATAAGTGCCAATAGGGTCCTCCAGGACCCTCATGACACAAAGTCTAAACACTACTCTATTAAACCCCCCTACCCTATTACCCCCGCTCTACCCTATTAGTCCCCCATCTAACCTATCATCCCCCCTCCACACTATTAACCCCTAGAATAACACTATAAGTGCCATGAGGATCCTCCAGGACCCTCATGACACAAAGTCTAAACACTACACTATCATCATGTACAACTGCACAGTTTACAGCATTATATCACTCACACCCGCAATCTACAGCGCATACACAGCCACCTCTCATTTGCATGTGACATGTCTAATTACCCAATTGAGTAATTGTTGTGTGAAACCAGAGAGGTTAAAGAGAGCAAAGTGCTGTAACTGATACCTATTTGATCCATTTTCTGCTGTTAACAGCATTATTTGCATATTTTTCCAGAACTATTTAAAGTGGTGGCACTAACTCTATTGGTAAAAAAAAAAGCACTGTAAAACACCACACAAGGGGCAAGATGGGAAGGCAGGATTATGTGTAGGAAGTGATTGCGCTGACCACTGACTAGTTAATCTCCTGCAATAATGTCCATTTTCCAAAGATCTAACAAAGGTCAGAATAAGGTCTCCCAACCTCAAAAACAGAGGTCATCCAGATGTAGTAGGACCCAGACCTAGTTGCATGACAGCTAGTAGTCACATATTTCACTTAATAGCCAGACAGCCTAGTGCTTGATAGCTTTTGGTTAATCCCTGTAATGAGTCAACTCTCTGGGATTGGGTCTTTTTGAATTCCTTAGCCCATTGACCCCATCTTATTGGGCTAGTAGTTCTCTGCATGACAAATGAGAAGAAAGTCAACATCAGCTACACAGGGATTGGTCAAAAAGGGTGTAGTTAGAGACATTCAACCCTGACAGGACCAATGCCATTATTAGGGATTCACAAGATGGTGAAATCCTGTTTCAGCCTCCTGGGTATCAGGAACAACCGAAACAGCCTCAACCGAAGGACCTAAGCGGTGAGAACGTCTCTCATAACCTGGTCCAGCTGGTCTTGGGTTGTGAAAGTCCACAAATCTGGGAAGCTCCTAGGTTCAGTTACTGAACAATATTCTGAGAGTTAACCCTATGTCTTTTAATATGGGGTTGGTAAGACGCCAATTTAGCCGTTTTTGTTTATTCTGTCTAGGTTATTAATAGCATGTTATTCTTTATTTCATAATGTTACATTTGGATATGTTCAATCTAAACTGCCATTTTTCGGCCCATTTTTATACAAATTCAAATATATATTTTTTATATGGAATAATTATGCAGCATACATTTAGGGAATAACTATTCAGAACAACTTACCCTGGATTTTTCCATATATTTTTGTATTACATGAAGTGACTTAAGATATAGCGACACAGTAAATTTTGTTTAGCTTTACTATATATGTGTATTTTGTACAAGAAGCATGTACATAACAATTGAGAGAAAAGAAAACAAATTTCATTGGAATAGAAAACAAACAGCCTTATTAAATTCCATCCTCGTAGACGCGAGGCTTCTACTTAAATCCTACGTGCTGCAAATTTATCAAAGTTACAACGCTATTAAATTAGCCGGGCTGCGAGCAACGTGTGAGCTACGCAGCAGGGCCGTCTGTATCAGCACGGAGAAAATCTACATGAGGAGTGACAGCCTGCGAGAAGATCTTTCAGGCTCCCACCCCTCATCAATATCTTGCGGGGTCCTGAATGGGACTTCTGCGGCAGTCCCACACATAAGCCCTGCCGTGGGGGGTACTCCAACTACTCCCCCGGCACCACCGAAGTGTCCCCACATTAACCCCTTGCAGTGGGGGTCCCCGATCAGCACAGATCGTGACCCTGCTGCATTGAATTTTTTTAATTTCCCGCCTCGCCGGTACTTCAAGGTCCGTAAAGGTCCTTGAAGGACTTGCTCTAAAAAATATTAACCTCAGGCAAATAAAATTTACCCCATAACTCATGGAGGTCAATAAAGACCCCCATAAGCCCTTAATTAACCCTATAATTCATGGGGGTCAATGCAGACCCCATAAGCCCTTAATTAACCCTATAACTCATGGGGGTCAATACAGACCCCCTGAGCTCTTAATTAACCCTATAACTCATGGGGGTCGATACAGACCCCCATAAGCACTTAATTAACCCTATAACTTATGGGGGTCAATACAGACCCCCATAAGCACGTAATTAACCCTATAACTCATGGGGGTCAATACAGAACCCCAATAAGCTCTTAATTAACCCTATAACTCATGGGGGTCAATACAGACCCCCATAAGCACTTAATAAACCCTGTCACTCATGGGGGTCAATACAGACCCCCATAAGCACTTAATTAACCCTATAACTTATGGGGGTCAATACAGACCCCCATAAGCACTTAATTAACCCTATAACTCATGGGGGTCAATACAGACCCCCATGAACACTTAATTAACCTTATAACTCATGGGGGTCAATACAGACCTCCATAAGCATTTAATTAACCCTGTCACTCATGGGAGTCAATACAGACTCCCATAAGCACTTAATTAACCCTATAACTCATGGGGGTCAATAAAGCCCCACATAAGCCTCTATTTAACCCCACTACTCCCATAAGGATATATTATGACCCTTATTGGGCAGTTACAACCCTAACATTAACCACATAAGTGCCATGATGGTCCTCAAGTACAAACACTACATTGCACTATAACCCCCAATAAACCATTAAATCTAAACTAACCCCCTCTACACTAATCTATTAACACCTACATTACCTACCTACACCACCTACCCCCTAATAACACCCCCACCACTCTAATGACAGAAAATTAAAAAACCTGTCACAATTATAAAAAATCTACATTACAGAAAATTAAAAAAACCTGTCACAAAAAATAAAACAGGAACATTACAGAAAATAATCTATCTAATATACAATAAATCCTAACTATCTAAAATACATACCCCTATCTAACATACAATAAATCCTATCTACATACAGAAACCCTAATCCTAACCTAAAATAAAATAATTAAGTCCACTTACCTTTGCAGATGTCCCTTCAGATCACCAACCTAGGGGGGGGGGGGGGGGGGGAAATAGTGCAACACATTTATATAAAATAAATAAACATTATAAACATTCTAAATATTCTACTCTTCTCCGGTGCGGCCCCTGTTAAAAAAAAACATTACATTACTACAACATATAGACACAAAATAAAGTAAAATAAAGATAATATACATTCAACTTACCTTGGCGCGATGTCTCCGGCCTCCTCCTCTTCTGCCCCGGCTGGGCCCTGGAACAATCCGGAAGGAAATAGGCAATGGCGCCTTCTGATTGGCTGAAAACGCTGTCTATCAAATTTCAGCCAATCAGAAGGCTCCAATGTGTGAGCCAATCAGGATGGAATACACCCCAAAATCCCACTCTGATTGGCTAACGCACCTGTCAATCTTTATTTAAACCAATCACAAGGCGCAGATGCCTTCAGCCAATCACAATGGGATACACCCCCATAGCTGGAGCAGTTTTGCAAGGAGGAATGGGCAAAAATCCCAGCGGTAAGATGTGGCAAAAAACATGTTCAAAGTTGTGGGCATGTTCTGTAATGATGCAAATCCTCAAACAATCGATGTTAATTTCAGGTTGTGAGGCAAAAAAAATGGGTGGGTGAATACTTTTGCAAGGCACTGTATATATATATATATATATATATATATATATATATATATATATAAATATATATATCACATATAATAGTTGTCAAACTACGAATCGTCGTCAGCTTTGCGAAGCGAGGGGCCACATTTGCGGAGGCGGAGGCTCTACGGCGCCTCACAAGCAGTTACAAACACACACACAATCGCCACTTTAACAAAATAGATCTAACACGCAATCAATACTTGCGAACTTACACAAAAAAATACGAACGGGTCTTACAACCAAAATTTACGGACTTAGCCAAAAAAAATACGAGCTGCAGGACTTAGAAAAAAAACCATTACAAACTCCCAAAATTATGACCTTAACGGACAGTGCGCACCTGAAAACATTAAAAACACAATAAATACACACAAAAAAGACATAAAAAGATAACCCATAGTAAGGGGGGCACCCAGGACCTCTGCAAGTGAAGTTACACCTCCATTTAAGTCCAAATTCCCAAGTTCAGACACACGAAAATCCCCTAAGCGAGAGAAAAAATGGCTGTCGAAAAAAACGAAAACGAGGCTACACAACCCTAAAGCCGCAAAACAACAGCAAGCAGATACAGCTTTTCAAGGACGTAACATCATCCACACCCACTTACCACATACACATTTGCGCCATTTCACAACACTAATTTACACAATGCAGAAGTACACAGCTACACTAACGGCTTCTCCCTCGCGCACGCAGCCTATTTACACTACACACTGCGCACATTGCTGACACTTACACCTCAGCTCCACAACACTGCAAACCTACATTGTATGCTGCAGGAACATCACAACAGATTGTCAGCTCTTCAGCACAATGCTTCCTGCATATATTACTTATGAATAGGTAAAGTATATTAATTTATTAATTTATTAATTAATAATTTAATTAGCATACAAAAAAACATATACACAAAAAAAAACACTATCGCAATAAGCACAAAACCAAGCAGATCAGCGCCGACCAAACAATGACAGCAAAAGCGCCTCTCAGAAAACAAAATACAACCAACAGCTTCGCAATGAGCGCCGAGACCTCAGACCACCCAAAAATAATGTCTGTGGCAAACAGCATTACCTGCCTTACAATTGTTTGGTGGGCAATTCGCTAGTATATATATATATATATATATATATATATATATATATATATATATATATATATATAAATAAAAGGTTTATAAAATATCATAAAATAATAAAAAAAATTATAGAAACATTTCCGACATTACATTGGACTCTTCCATGTATTGATATATTAACTGCAGTGACGTATTGACAAGAGACCTTCCTGATATCACAAGTCATATAGTAAATTAGTGTTATTACCTGTGTGTACTTTGTACAGTCGGTGTGTACATAACAACTGAGAGAAATTGAAACTAAACAGATTTCCTTGGAATAGAAACCTAAGTCTTCACAAACTGAGCTGAGTGAGTCACAAAGGAGTTGCCTAAAATATATACAAATTGTTAATTTTTTGGCCAATTCACTGTACTTCACAGAAAAAAATAATGAGCTAGCTTTACTGCTGTTCCAAATAACATCTCAGAACACCTATAACCTATAACTCAGGAGCCAAATGGGGCTCAGTGCAAGTCCAGATATGACCCTATTGTCGGATATGTTGGCCTGGCATTAAGGAAACCATACTGTTTTGGGCTCTATTTTTGCTTCTAATGATGTAAAACTCCTTTTCGTTTTCTTTCAACCATCTGGGATGCCCATACTGATTATATGTACATAAATATTTTATATTTTTGACAGGGTTTTATAAAACACATTTTATTGAATGATGTAGTAATCACACATGCAAATGTATCAAATGTCCAATTATTTTAGAAGAAGTTAGAACATAATGATGAATCCAATCTGACCCAGAAATATTGGCATAGGAATTACAAAAAAACTAAAAATGACTAGAAACTATCAGCCTTATTAAATTCTAGCCTCGTAGACACAAGGCTTCTACTTAAACCCTACGTGTTGCAAATTGTGAAAAGTTACGACGCTATGTGTGAGCTACGCAGCAGAGCCGTACGTATCAACACGGAGAAAATGTACACGAGGAGTGACAGCCTGTGAGATCAATTGCTGCGGGGGTCCTGAACGGACCTCTGCGACAGTCCCACATATAAGCCCTGCCGTGGGGGGTACTCCAACTACCCCCGGCACCTAAAATGCACCCTCATCTATGCTGGGGACCCCCGATGTGACCCGCATTAACTACTTGCTGCATGGGTCCATAGGGATCCCCGCAGCCCCCCCCCCCACAGTAACCCCTTGCATCTGTTGTCCCTGATCAGCACTGATCATGACCCCGCTGCATTAACAATTTTAAATCCTTAAATGGCAGTAAAGGTCCGGAAAAGGACCCGCACAAAAAAATATTAACCCCTGCTGCGGGGGGTAATAAGTATCCTCCCAGGCAACTAAAATTAACCTCATCACATATGGGGGTCAGTACAGACCCCCATAAGCCCTTAATCAACCCTGTCACTAATGGAGGTCAATACACACCCCTTAAGCCCTTAATTACCCTATAACTTATGGGGCTCTATACAGAGCCCCATGTGCACTTAATCAACCCTGTCACTCATGGGGGTCAATACAGACCCCCATAAGCCTTAGTTAACCCTGTCACTCATGGGGGTCAATACAGACCCCCATAAGCCCTTAGTTGATCCGATAACTCATGTACAGAGCCCCATGAGACTACATTTACCCTCCACAGTTCAATAGGGGTCTATATAGACCCCTATAGGACACTAATAACCCCTAGGTTAACCGTACAAGTGCCATGGGGGTCCTCCTGGACCCTCATCAGAAAGTCTAGGCACTACACTACACTATTAACCCTACATATAACCCATTAACCTATGCTAAACCCTATCTAACCCTAACTGGGCCAATCTAACCCTAACTGGGCCTATTTAACACCATCTAGCCCTATTTAATCCCATCACTTATGAGGGTCTATTCAGACCCCTGTAAGCATCTAGTTAACCCAATCAGTTCTATAGGGGGCTATGAAGACCCTCATAGGACAATTATAAGCCTATTATTAACCCCATAAGTGCCATGAGGGTCCTCCAGGACACTTATGACACTAAGTACAAACACTACACTACATTATTCCCCCCAATAAACCACTAAATCTAATCTAACCAATCTAACCACCCCTCTAACCTAACTTATTAACCCCTACCTACCTAACGCTACCTACCTAACCCCCTATTAAACCCCCACCCTACTAATTACATAACATAAAAAAAATCATACCCCCCCCCCCCGCCACTACATAAAATAAAAAAACCTAAGGTACATAAAATAAAAAAGCATCACAAACCGCCCCGCCACTACATAAAATAAAAAAAAACTAACGTACATAAAATAAAAAACCATCACAAACATCTTTATTTTATGTAGTAGAGGGGGGTTTGTGATGTTTTTTTTTTATTTCATGTACCTTAGGTTCTTTATTTTATGTAGTAGAGGGGGGTTTGTGATGTTTTTTTATTTAATGTACCTTAGGTTTTTTTATTTTATGTAGTAGAGGGGGGGGGGTTGTGATGTTTTTTTTCTTTTATGTAATTAGTAGGGTGGGGGGTTTAATAGGGGGGTTGCCGCTGCCAGTATTGGTTACTATTGTGCCTCGGGATCTTTAAGGAATTTAACAATTTTAAATGCCGAGGGGGCCTGATCGATGCCGATCGGGGACTCCTGCTGCAAGGGGTTGATGTGGTGGGGTTGCAGGGGTCCCGATAGGTGATGTGTTTAGGGAGCAGGGAGGAGCATCACATAGCTGTCTCGTAGAGGCTTTAGAGCAAAATCCCGAATGATCTACCAATTAAATAAAGCATAAACATTTAAATCATAATTTAATAACATTATTCTCATTTTTGGCGATGAGTATTTGGAATCTTTCTTGCCCTTAATGTATCAAATATATATATTTTTTCAACCGAGATTATCAAAAGTCAACTAACTTCCACTCTCGTAGCTAAACTAGAGAGAGTTACTACAAATATACTAATAATATATTAATAAGTGACTTTTCAAAGACCTGAAAGGTTTATGTTCTCATAAAAAAAGCTACATTTCTACATTTCTCAGTTTCAACAAAAGAAAAATAATAATTTGAAGTGATGAAAGTCACACAAAACTAAGCATGTTATCACATGTGAAAGAGCAAATGTTACATATTAATTAGCGTGACTGTGGGATGTAATATATAGGCACATGATAAACGAGTTACAAAATATAAATGTGATACATAATGTACTGGCACATTGTAATTCTTGTGCTAAATATGAAACATTTTATTTTTAACATGGATAAGATTTAAATGCAGATACACAGTCTGTATATTCAGTATATATATATATATATATATATATATATATATATATATATATATATATATAGTTTAATAATCAGAGTATTGCAGTATATAGTGATACCTTTTTTATTGGACAAACGTATTCATAATAAAGCGACGAGCTTTCCAGAGATTATGACTCTCTTTATCAAGTCAAAAAGCGATACTGATAAAAGCATGAGCTAAGAACATTAAACAGAGAGAGATGGGAATAAAAATTGGAAAAACAAGAAAGACAAAATTCATTGGGCAGAGTTAAGTGAGAAACAGACCAGCATTGTGAATATTGTCCTGATAGGTCAGTAAGTAAGTCTACAGATCAGGTTGTAGATAAGAACACAGCAGAGTAAAATAAAGAGCAATAAGTTTCAGTATAGCATGTAGCTTACAAAAACAGCAATGGGGGGTAAGTGGAATGTATGTGCTATAAGACATTAAAATAGTGGGCAAGAAAGCCTAAGTCGATGTTAATGCCCATATCCTTGGTAATAGAAAATGGAATAATTTTTTCAAAATATTTCCAATGTTGGATAATTCTGAAATTCCCTCTGAGTACTTTTATTTTGAGGTTCTGGATGGAGTGATTCACCTGGGTGAAATGGTGTCCAACTGGAGTACAATATCTGTCTTAATGGTACTTTTTGATGGAGTTTCATTCGCATGTGTAATTTCTGGCTGGTTTCTCCAATGTGGCACCCCCTTTCACATACAGTACACTGTATCATGTACACTACATTGGATGATGTACATGAATATGAGCCTCTGATGTTGTGGGTCTTGTTGTTGTCGTGGCTGTGTCCTCTTTGCAGATGTGTTGGCATAGTTTGCAGCATCTTTTATAGCAGGGTTTGGTGCCATTTTCTCGGTTATACTGTTCATTTGGCAATCTTCTTGTTTGTCTTAAATTTGATGGCTGCCTAAATGCCATAATGGGGGGTTTGGGGAATATATGTTTCAATTCGGTTTCCTCTATGAGTTGTGGTTGTAAATCCTTAAATATTTTGCGTATTCCTTCTAGAACCGGATGGTATGTGGTTACCAGAGGGGTACGTGAAGTTGTTTCTTTGGTTTTATATTGCAGCAGGTGTTCCTGAGGTGTTCTGATGGCAGAGGTTACTTTCTGAGTGATAATATGGGGTTTGTAACCCTTCTGTCTGAAGGAGGCAGACAGTGTTTTTAAGTGTTTATCACGGTCCTCTGTGTTTGAACATATGCGGTTGGATCTAATGGCTTGACTATGAATTATCCCTTATTTAGTATGGGAGGGGTGGAAGCTAGAGTTGTGGAGGTAACTACATCTGTCTGTAGGTTTCCTATAGTCGATTACAGTCAAAAAAGTGTTGTTTTATGTCACTGTACACTACGGTTGCACCAGATATGACGTATCACTGTGCACTGGCAAAAGTTGGCAGAGTAGATGCAATAGGCTTCACACACATGCCTGTAGGCAGGCAATTGCTATTCAATCTATTACAGTCAAAAAAGTGTTGTTTTATTTCACTGAGCACAATATAAGCTGTTAGGTGTTAGCCTGTCACACACACACGCTGGCAGGCAGGCATAGATTACACACAAAAAATTATAAAATCAAATTAATGATGTTCAAAGTTTCCTCAATGATAAAGTATAGGGGGCGAACGGAAAAGGGCATGTGTTCGCTGTTCTCGGCGGACGCGAACATGCGAAAATCGCCGCGAACAGTTCTCCGGCGATTTGTTCGGGACATCACTATCCAGGACATAATGATCGTCCTTTAGAGAAAACAGAACTCTTAACCTAATAACCCAGAGCTCTTATCTTAGCAAAATACATATTTATGTATAACTTTATTTCTTGTTATGGGACAGTTTAACCTGTTAAGGAAAAGGATGTGCATTTTGGGTCAAACAAGTGGAACAGATAACTTTGTGATTGTGCTAGTTTCTGGCATGTATATATCATAACCAATTGTAAAGCCGTATACATGTGGTACCAGGATACTAAAGACAACCAAAGAATATCTTGTAAGTTTAACTTTTGATGGCATAATTGGTTTTCTAAATGATATACAATATAAAATGAACAAAAATAATTTATTCACCAGTTTTATTAGTTTTCCTTTCACATTTAATAAAAATATAGTTTTACCAACATAAAGCTGAATGTGTGCAGAAAAAAACATTATATATTTTTCCAAAAATAAATAGGAAATTGCCATAAATCCGTCATCATTATAGAAGGACATGAACTAGAGAGGGGCTCAGGAGAAAGTGAGATAGATTAGAAATATAATAACACATCTCCAAAGTCGCCATTATCTTATCTCCTGTCCTCTGGACTTTAATGGCATTATCAATGCACCCTACATATAATTATGAGAAGTTTATATTTTATGACCTGTGATGTCACTGACTTTATCTATACGGAGTGTATATATTGAGATCAACCTCAGAAGGAAAATAGTGTGACACCGCTTGTCTGCTGCCATCACTGCTCCTTCTGCAAGGAAGACATTATCACCATGAGGTAACATTTATATCTTATTTTATCATAAACAAAATGAAATCATCCTATTTGAAACTTTCTCTTATTTTGCCTCACTCCAACACAAATCTCTCTACTCTCCCTCACTGCAACACAAACCTTTTTACCCTCCCTCTACTCTCCCTTACTCCAACAAAACTCTCAATAATCTCCCTCACATTAAAATGAACCTCTCTACTCTCTGTTATTCTAACACTAAATGATATACTCTTGTTTACTCCGCCATAACTAGATCTACCCTCACTCACTCCTGCATAACTAGGACTACCATCTCTCACTCTAATTCCTGACACTCAAACACAAATATCTCTACACTCACCCCAACATAATTCTCTCCACCCTTCCTCTTTGCAACATGAACATCTCCGCCCTTGTTACTTCAACACAAACCTTTCTACCCTCACTCCCTCGCTCCTACCAACCGCTATACTCTCCATCGCTCCAATACAACATCTCTCTATCCTTCCTCGCTGCATCATGAACTTCTATATAGTCCCTCACTCCAAGATAACTTCCTTTACTTTCCCCCACTCTAACAAAAACACTAACTGCAACGCAAATCTCTTTACCATCTGTCACTCCATGAAACCTCTCTACCCTCCCCATTTCCAACACAAACCTCAATAATTGCTCTCACTCCAAAATGTTCTACTTTATCACACCAATACAAATTTCTATGCCCTCACTCACTCCAAAATAACACTCTCTACCCTCATTTTTTTGCAACATGAACATCTCTATTTTAACTTTCCTCGCTCCAAACAACCTCTCTACCCTACCTCACTCCAAAATTGCTCTCTCTTACTCCAACTTGAAAATGTCTATTCTTCCTCCCAAGTGTATTTACCCTCCACTCCCTACTAGTTCTTACTCCATCCTAAAACAATCTACATTCCCTCACTCTAACATGACCTTTTTCGTTTTTCTCACTCCCGCACAATACTCTGTACCCCTACACTGCAACGTGGATCTTTCTACTCTTCCTCACACCAACAAGAGCCTCTATACCCTTTCTTTGGAACATTATCATCCTCTCTGATCCCACTTTATCTGCAATACATGGAATTTATGAGGTGCTGTAAGTAGTCATATAAGATTTTATGTAGTCGTCAAAAGGAGGAGTTCTATGGAGTTGTTACATGGGGTTAAAGGAAGAAATGGTTACATGGAAAGGTTCTTGGGGTGGGTTATTTAGAAGAAAAGCTATATTGAAGGATTGTGTTATACAATTAGAGATTTAGCAACAATTTGAATATAGTTAGCATTTCTGGCCATTCTAGTGGTTGATGGGTAGATATGAATGAATCCTTTCACAAACCTTCTTCTCTTTATTTTGATTTTTTCCAGTGCTTCTACCCTTCAAGACAGACTCAATCAACTTGAGTGCCAGTTCACTTGGGACAACAAGGAGGGAGAAGACCTTAATATAAATCATATTCTTCTGACTCTGGAAGTTAAAATCAAACACACAACCAACCAGAATCACTCCACCTTGTATAACCTGAAGGCTTTTCTACTACAACATCAGCAGAGAAGTGTGGAGGCTCTACAATGTCTTAGAGAAGCTGAAGAACTTGTGAGCAGGGATGATGCAAACTTCACCAAACGGATACTGGCCACCTATGGAAACTATGCCTGGATATATTACCACCTGGACAACTTTCAGGAAGTGGAGACTTACCTCGAGAAGATAAAGAGGATTTGCTTGGCACTGAGAAGTGGCTCTGACTATTCAACGGAAACAGCAGAGATGTACACAGAGCAAGGCTGGTCTTTATTGGCCAAAGGTTTGAGCAATGGAAGTCAAGCTAAAAGATGTTTCACAAAAGCACTTGAGACGTATCCGGATGATAATAACCTGCGTGATGGTTTGGCATATTCATACTATGGTTGTGCTAAGCACTATGATGAAAATGAACATGATGCAATAAGTCGCCTAGAAGAAATAGTAAGAAGAGATCCAAGAAACTGGGAGGCCAAAGTCTACTTAGCTGATCTTCTGCTTAAAACAAAAGTGGAAGAGAACAAAGAGATGGCTCTAGAACTGATAGAAGACGATCTTGTGGAATGTAACGACCCAGAGGTTCTACGCATCTTTGCACAATTTTACACCATACTTTCTTGGGAGGAACGCATTGACATTTTAAATAGAGCCAGAAACAAACCACCTGATTACTATCATCTGTTAGGTGATCTGGCCAATAATTATGGACATCAGGCTTATGAGTTAAGGGCGTCAGAGGAGAAGACACGTCTAGTAGAAGAAGCTTGCAGATTGTATACAGAGGCTATAACACGGATGCCTTGGAATGCATACATAAGACTAGATTTAGCTAATATGTATGGACATAATAACCAGACAGAGTTTCAGGAAATGGTATATTCCAAGATGGAAGCCGAGCTTCCAAAACTCTGCAGGTCCTACCAGCAACAATACTACTTAGAATATGGGAAGTTTTTGTACTATGGACAAGTTCGTAGCAACGATTCAGTCGCAATACTCATGAGAGGCTTTGAAATTAACCCTTCCTCTTTCATTGGGAGGAAATGTAGGCAGATGCTGGAAAAAGCAGCTAAATATAGATATCGTTCTAGAGCAGAAGAAATAATGACATTCATCAGGAATACGGAGGCCAGAGCTTATGGAGTACTTTAGATGTAATTGAAATGCTATTGGTACAAGGGGGCGGGGGTCACCGTACTTCGTCCATTTCCATCCCATTTGATAAAGACTTCTAATAAAATATAGAAAATTACATTTCATAAGGATTTTTTGAATTGTAGTGTTTATGTAAATTACAGCAACACATCCATGAAATAAACATGGCGGCGTTGCCCAGTGATCCATCCAGTTTGGCAAATCAGCTTCGGTAGGTTATAATATTTACAATAATATGAATTTGGTTAAAGTGAGACCCTCAAAAATGAACAAAAGATTTATTATATTAATGATATATCAAATAAACAAGAGAGAAAATAAAGTAAACAGTAGATATAAGGATTGCTCTAAAATTTGGCAACCAATCACTACGTTGTATAATATTTAACTTACTGTTTTATTAACTGTTTTCCTCATATGTCGCCTTTTACACTAATTATGTGGACTTTACTATTACAATCACATGTGTAAAATTAAAATGACACAGAGGAGGTTCCAGATATGTTTTAACTATTGCTAATAGCAGGTATGAATGTTATTAAAGATGCATGTTATGGTATACAGGAGTACCTTGTAGATACTTCCAGGCAATAGGAGTGCTAAGAGAAACAGCTCTAAACGGGGCAGGGGCACATGGGGAAAATATGGATAGGGGAACATGGGGAAGATAGGGGAAGATAGGGGAACATGGGGAAGATATGGGAACATTGGGAAGATAGAGGAAGATATGGGAACATGGGGCAGATAGGGGAATATGGGGAAGATAGGGATAGGGGAACATGGGGGCGATAGGGGAACATGGAGAATATAGGGATAGGGGAACATGGGGCAGATATGGGAACATTGGGAAGATAGGGGAAGATATGGGAACATGGGGCAGATAGGGGAATATGGGGAAGATAGGGATAGGGGAACATGGGGAGATAGGGGAACATTGGGGATATAGGGATAGGGGAACATGGGGAAGATAGGGGAACATGGGGAAGACAGGGGAACATGGGGGAGATAGGGATAGGGGAACATGGGGAAAATAAAGGGATATGGGGAAGATGGGGATAGGGGAACATGGGGAAGATAGGGGAACATGGGGAAGATAGGGATAGGAGAACATGGGGAAGATAGGGAAACATGGGAAAGATAGGGGAACATGGGGAAGATAGCTGAACATGTGAAGGTTAGGGATAGGGGAACATGGGGAAGATAGGGGAAGATAGGGGAACATGGGAAAGATAGGGATAGGGGAACATGGGGAAGATAGGGAAACATTGGGAACATAGGTATAGGGAAACATGGGGAAGATATTGATAGGGGAACATGGGGGAGATAGGGTAGCATGGGGAAGATAGGGTAACATAGGGATAGGAGAACATGGGAAAGATAGGGATACGGGAACATGGGGAAGATAGAGGAACTGGGGAAGATAGGGATAGGGGATCATGGGGAAGATAGGGATAGGGGAACTTGGGGGAGATAAGGTAACATGGGGGAGATAGGGATAGGGGAACATGGGGAAGATAGGGATAGTGGAACATAGGGATAGGGTAAAGATGGGGAAGATAGGGATAGGGAAACGTGGGGAAGATAGGGATAGGGAAACATGGGGAAGATAGGGGAACATGGGGAAGATAGGGGAAGATAGGGGAACATGGGAAAAATAGGGATAGGGGAACATGGGGAAGATAGGGAAACATTGGGAACATAGGGATAGGGAAACATGGGGAAGATATTGATAGGGGAACATGGGGGAGATAGGGTAGCATGGGGAAGATAGGGTAACATAGGGATAGGGGAACATGGGAAAGATAGGGATAGGGGAACATGGGGAAGATAGGGAAACATGGGGAAGATAGGGGAAGATAGGGGAACATGGGAAAGATAGGGATAGGGGAACATGGGGAAGATAGGGAAACATGGGGAAGATAAGGATAGGGAAACATGGGGAAGATATGGATAGGGGAACATGGGGGAGAAAGGGTAGCATGGGGAAGATAGGGTAACATAGGGATAGGGGAACATGGGAAAGATAGGAATAGGGGAACATGGGGAAGATAGGGAAACATGGGGAAGATAGGGGAACATGGGGAAGATAGGGGAACATGGGGGAGATAGGGATAGGGGAACATGGGGAAAATAAAGGGATATGGGGAATATGGGGATAGGGGAAGATGGGGAAGATAGGGGACCATGGGGAAGATAGGGGTACATGGGGAAGATAGGGAAACATGGGGAAGATAGGGATAGGGGAACATGGGGAAGATAGGGATAGGGGAACTTGCGGGAGATAAGGTAACATGGGGGAGATAGGGTAACATAGGGATAGGGGAACATGGGAAAGATAGGGATAAGGGAACATGGGGAAGATAGGGAAACATGGGAAAGATAGGGGAAGATAGGGAAACATGGGAAAGATAGGCATAGGGAAACATGGGGAAGATATGGATAGGGGAACATGGGGGATATAGGGTAGCATGGGGAAGATAGGGTAATATAGAGATAGGGGAACATGGGGAAGATAGGGGAACATGGGGAAGATAGGGGAACATGGGGAAGATAGGGGAAGATAGGGAAACATGGGAAAGATAGGGATAGGGAAACATGGGGAAGATATGGATAGGGGAACATGGGGGATATAGGGTAGCATGGGGGAGATAGGGGAAGATGGGGGAACATGGGAAAGATAGGGATAGGGAAACATGGGGAAGATATGGATAGGGGAACATGAGGGAGATAGGGTAGCATGTGGAAGATAGGGTAATATAAAGATAGGGGAACATGGGAAAGATAGGGATAGGGGAACATGGGGAAGATAGGGAAACATGGGGAAGATAGGGGAAGATGGGGGAACATGGGAAAGATAGGGATAGGGGAACATGGGGAAGATAGGGAAACATGGGGAAGATAGGGATAGGGAAACATGGGGAAGATATGGATAGGGGAACATGGGGGAGATAGGGTAGCATGGGGAAGATAGGGTAAGATTGGGATAGGGGAACATGGGAAAGATCGGAATAGGAGAACATGGGGAAGATATGGAAACATGGGGAAGATAGGGGAACATGGGGAAGATAGGGATAGGGGCACATGGGGAAGATAGGGATAGGGGAACTTGGGGGAGATAAGGTAACATCTGGGAGATAGAGATAGGGGAACATGGGGAAGATAGGGATAGGGGAACATAGGGATAGGGGAACATGGGGAAGATAGGGGAACATGGGGAAGATAGGGATAGGGGAACATGGGGAAGATAGTGGAACATGAGAAAGATAGGGGAACATGGGAGAGATAGGGGAAGATAGGGGAACATGGGAAAGATAGGGATAGGGAAACATGGGGAGGATATGGATAGGGGAACATGGGGGAGATAGGGTAGCATGGGGAAGATAGGGTAATATAGAGATAGGGGAACATGGGAAAGATAAAGATAGGGGAACATGGGGAAGATAGGGAAACATGGGGAAGATAGGGGAACATGGGGGAACATGGGTAAGATAGGGATAGGGAAACATGGCGAAGATATGGATAGGGGAACATGAAGGAGATAGGGTAGCATGGGGAAGATAGGGGAACATGGGGAAGATAGGGATAGGGGAACATGGGGAAGATAGGGATAGGGGAACTTGGGGGAGATAAGGTAACATGGGGGAGATAGGGTAGCATGGGGAAGATAGGGTAACATAGGGATAGGGGAACATGGGAAAGATAGGAATAGGAGAACATGGGGAAGATATGGAAACATGGGGAAGATAGGGGAACATGGGGAAGATAGGGATAGGGGAACATGGGGAAGATAGGGAAACATGGGGAAGATAGGGATAGGGAAACATGGGGAAGATATGGATAGGGGAACATGAAGGAGATAGGGTAGCATGGGGAAGATAGGGGAACATGGGGAAGATAGGGATAGGAGAACATGGGGAAGATAGGGATAGGGGAACTTGGGGGAGATAAGGTAACATGGGGGAGATAGGGATAGGGGAACATGGGGAAGATAGGGATAGGGGAACATAGGGATAGGGGAACATGGGGAAGATAGGGGAACATGGGGAAGATAGGGGAAGATAGGGGAACATGGGAAAGATAGGGATAGGGAAACATGGGGAAGATATGGATAGGGGAACATGGGGGAGATAGGGTAGCATGGGGAAGATAGGGTAATATAGAGATAGGGGAACATGGGAAAGATAGGGATAGGGGAACATGGGGAAGATAGGGACACATGGGAAAGATAAGGGAAGATGGGGGAACATGGGAAAGATAGGGATAGGGGAACATGGGGAAGATAGGGAAACATGGGGAAGATATGGATAGGGGAACATGGGGGAGATAGGGTAGCATGGGGAAGATAGGGGAACATGGGGAAGATAGGGATAGGGGAACATGGGGAAGATAGGGAAACATGGGGAACATAGGGATAGGGAAACATGGGGAAGATATGGATATGGGAACATGGGGGAGATAGGGTAGCATGGGGAAGATAGGGTAATATAGAGATAGGGGAACATGGGAAAGATAGGAATAGGGGAACATGGGAAAGATAGGGAAACATGGAGAAGATAGAGGAACATGAGGAAGATAGGGATAGGGGAACATGGGGAAGATAGGGAAACATGGGGAACATAGGGATAGGGAAACATGGGGAAGATATGGATATGGGAACATGGGGGAGATAGGGTAGCATGGGGAAGATAGGGTAATATAGAGATAGGGGAACATGGGAAAGATAGGAATAGGGGAACATGGGAAAGATAGGGAAACATGGGGAAGATAGAGGAACATGGGGAAGATAGGGATAGGGGATCATGGGTAACATAGGGATAGGGGAACATGGGAAAGATAGGAATAGGGGAACATGGGGAAGATAGGGAAACATGGGGAAGATAGGGGAACATGGGGAAGATAGGGAAACATGGGGAACATAGGGATAGGGAAACATGGGGAAGATATGGATATGGGAACATGGGGGAGATAGGGTAGCATGGGGAAGATAGGGTAATATAGAGATAGGGGAACATGGGAAAGATAGGAATAGGGGAACATGGGAAAGATAGGGAAACATGGGGAAGATAGAGGAAAATGGGGAAGATAGGGATAGGGGATCATGGGGAAGATAGGGATAGGGGAACTTGGGGGAGATAAGGTAACATGGGGGAGATAGGGATAGGGGAACATGGGGAAGATAGGTATAGGGGAACATAGGGATAGGGGAACATGGGGAAGATAGGGGATCATGGGGAAGATAGGGATAGGGGAACATGGGGAAGATAGGGGAACATGGGATAAATATGGGAAGATGGGGGAGATAGGGGAACATGTGGGAGATAGGGATAGGGGAACATGGGGAAGATAGCTGAATATGTGGAAGATAGGGATAGGGAAACATGGAGAAGATAGGGGAACATGGGGAAGATAGGGGAAGATAGGAGAACATGGGAAAGATAGGGATAGGGGGACATGGGGAAGATAGGGAAACATGGGGT